>JASGCC010000088.1:0-38544 GCA_030067915.1 Hydractinia echinata
TATTATTTTTACCACAACCCACGACCACAGGCGGACCTTCACCGCCGGTCGAACTGGACTGCACCTCAACCTAAAAACAACACACTTTTAAAATATTTTCAATCCATCAAAATGGATGTCGACACGTTCGCAAACGACTTTAATAATAATTGCAGTCGCGAGGAACGCACAAGTCTGGGAAACCTTTCCAAAAATAGTGAAATTATAATTAAAAAAGCCGATAAAGGCGGCTCAATCGTCATTATGAACAGAAATGATTATGTATGCAAAGTATACGAGCACCTCAACAATGAAACCTAACGCTAAGATATCTACTGATCCGACAAAGGATCTTATTACAAATATGAACAGCTTTATTAAAACTCTACTCCATCACCACAAAATAGGAAGAAGCACGGCTAAATTTATAAAGCCTACAGTGCATACCCGAATGCCGCTTTTTTACATATTACCTAAAATTCATAAAGACGGCAATCCTGGTAGACCTATTGTATCAGCTGTAAACTCACCTACAGAAAATATATCTGAATTGTTAAATATTTGCTTACAACCACTTCTTCCGAAGCTACGATCCTACATAAAGGATACCAAACACTTCATTAAACGTATAAATGGTCTACCTAAAGGGAGAACTAATATAATCTTAGTATCGCCTGACGTCACGTCACTCTATACAAACATACCACATCAGGAAGGAGTGGACGCGTGTATTCACTTTATGAAAAAGTTTAAACATGAACTGCCGAACTTCACACCTAACGAAAAAATTATGCGCGTAATATTTTCTTTTATCTTAGAAAACAACTATTTTCAGTTCCTCGATCAAATTTTCTTACAACTAATAGGAACTGCTATGGGAACTAAAGTTGCACCACCATACGCATCTTTGTTTCTCGGTCTATTTGAGGAAACGTATATATTCGAACGGTTTCCAGATCTTATTACAACTTACTTCCGCTTCCTAGATATGGAACATGGCGGAAATAAACTGAAGGAATTCTTCATATATCTCAATTCAATACACAAAACAATAAAGTTTACTTATAAATTCTCTACACAAGAAATAGACTTCTTAGATACAACTGTTTATATTGAAAAAGAAACAGGAGAACTCAAAATAAAACTATATGTCAAACCAACCGACACTCGAACGTTGTTACATTACAATTCTTACCATCCACACAACACTAAACGGAGTATAGTCTACTCCCAAGCACTGCGCTATCGTATGATAACAAAAGATAGCCAACTACTTTGTAGGGAATAAAATCAACTGAAAGGCAACCTACTTACACGTGGATACAAATTCTATATGGTCAACCAAATTTTTCAGATAGTATCAAAGATGAACCAGGAGGATGTTCTTGATAACAAGATACGCAAACAATTTACCAACAATGTCCACGTGAATAATAATAAAAATAAAAGTGAACAAGCTAGTAACGCAGAAACAATTAACACCGTCTGCAATAACGACGTTTTGCCCTTTGTGATACCTTACCACAAGGGTTTTCTGCCTCTTAAAAATATTCTGAACAAACATTGGTCAATTATTACAAACGACCGGGAACTACATAAAATATTTCCAACAAAACCTTTTATTGCATTCAAAAAACACAAAAACATTCAGAACCACTTAATCCGGACAAAAATGAAAAAGGGCGACAAGAGAACTCTGACGGCTGACAACGGGAGACTGGGAGCTAACTTGTCTCTTTCTTTAAGAATGTTGTTCTAGTACTGGAAACTAACTTGTTCCGCCATTTTACAAAGACGAGTAACGAACAAAGGTACCGTTAATTCCGAAACAGAAAATACAACAACGTTGACATCGGCTACCATATACCCACTAACTGCTTCAAAAGAAGGTTTTTAAATTTATTCAATTCTCTCAAAAAGAAGAGAGCTTCGTATCAGCATAGCAACTCACTGTACTCATAATATAAGATCATATTTCATATTTCGTTGATTCGAACAAAATTAAATAATGGTCTGTTAACACGGCAACGCAACAGCATATAGAGGCACGTAATTGTATGCCTAAGTCAACTTCGACACTTGACACCTAACCTACTTTTCAAACCGATTAAAATTCACATTACCATAGCAACAATATGCACTTGCATTGTACCTAAAAATCTCAGACTATAACACACCGCAGAACGGTCTGTTGGCACTGCTCTTTAACAAAATGTAACGCATGTGTACCTTTAACCTTGTGCAACTCTCAAATTAGGCGTAACTTGCAATTTATTTATAAAAAGAAACCTAAGTACAAAGTTGCAACAAACCTTCTAAATTGATTATAACCTATATCGCTATGGCAACAGCTAATACTCACATTGCGCTTTTTTGAAAAATACGAACAACAGTCGATAACGGCCCGTTTAAACGGCCCTTTAACTATATAAAGCAACTTCTAACCGACCTTTTTTTACTCGAGTAGCTCGTATTACATCATGAAACAGTCACGTATCACATCATGAAACAAAACGATCCTTTGGGTTTGCTTCAGCTAAGCGAAGGTAACAAAGGTACGATGAAAAAAGAAATTGTTTTTTACTAACTGATGAGAATATCTAAACCAAGGTATGGCCAACTATCACGAGGAGTTATGGATTAGTCCGTGCTCCGACGGCGCCGAAAACTCCGATGACGGTAGATTTCAACTGACGATCTCATTATTCAGTTAGTTTTAAATAATCAATGAACCTACTGTAACATTATGTTCGCTTGTAACAGAACAATTGGTTTTTAAAAATATGCTAGAGAACTAGAAATTGTGTTGCAACCGAATTACAATTCAACAACTCAATGAATTGTTCAACACACGATATGGAAAACGAGAGGGAATAACACACTGACTTCTATAAAAACAACGAACTTGATTGGTTTACATTATATTTATTTAATCGTTCACAGCAATTGCTATTCCTAATTTTCTTTAACAAGATCATTCACGTAATTAAAAATGTTTTAAACAAAGAACTAACGAACGTTGCAAAGTATCTACATGATACGATTTAATAATTAACTTAAAGAAAGAAAAAACCGAACCAGTGTTAATCGGAACAAGTAAAAGGTTAAAAGCCGTACAAAAAGCTTTCACATTAGTTTATAACTTGGTGGAGATGCACCAAACATTTAGCTATAAATACCTGGGCTCCATTGTCGATTCTAAACTTTCATTAAATGAAAATTATAGTAGTGTGTATAAAAAAGAATTGGATAGACTTCGGTTGTTGTCTGCCCTAAAACGGCAGTTGGATACCGATATAGCAACCACAATTTACAACACTATGGTCGTACCTCCTTTAACAGCATTATCGCTTTGAATTTAAACGACACTGAATTAAAAAAGCTCGCTTCACTTGATAATCGAGCAAGGTGCATCACAAATACATAAGATCTTAGTACAATCCATAATAAGATATTGAGAAACAGTTGCTGTATTGTACGTAAATGTATTGACGGTGAAACTTGTTATAACTTTATCAACTACATCGAAAAGGTGAATCCTACGAAAAATACGAGAAAGAATCAATGCATTTTGAAACTTCCACGATTTAAACTAGATCTTGCAAAGAACCGTTTTTTATTTTATGGGGCAAGTGTTTAGAACAAATTACCATTACGTTTGAGTACAGAGAAATCATATGAAAATTTTAAGAAATTATTGAAACCTCAGTTTTTAACCTATTATTTTAACACCACTAATGCCTCGGTACTATTTTTATTTATATGTATACGATTTAACTTTTTAACAATTTATTTCTTTAGCCCCAGGACACATTTGTAAAACAGATCGTCATCAGAAATGTAAATATCATGTAAAATACATTTATTTTAAAACTGAATATTAACAGAATTTAATATTATCCTTTCAACATCTACCAAGGCGACATTTCAAATTTCAAGAAATATGAAATTGAGAATACAAAAACTGAATATTCACAGAACTTAATATTATGGTTTCAAAATCTACTTAAGGCAACATTCAATTTCAAGAAATATGGAATGTCAATACAAAAACTGAATATTAACAGAATTTAATATTATGTTTCAAAATCTACTTAAAGGCGACATTTCAAATTTCAAGAAAGAAAACTAGCGAATACAAAAACTGAATATTAACAGAATTTAACACATATATATTATGTTTCAAAATCTACTAAAGGCGACATTTCAAATTTCAAGAAATCAAATTGAATACAAAAACTGAATATTAACAGAATTTAACACATATATATTATGTTTCAAAATCTACCTAAGGCGACATTTCAAATTTCAAGAAATACCAAAATGTGAATACAAAAACTGAATATTAACAGAATTTAACAGATATATATGGTTTCAAAATCTACCTAAAGGCGACATTTCAAATTTCAAGAAATACCAAAATGTGAATACAAAAACTGAATATTAACAGAATTTAACAATATATATTATGTTTCAAAATCTACTAAAGGCGACAGTTCAAATTTCAAGAAATTCGAAATTACGAATACAAAAACTGAATGTTAACAGAATTTAACACATATATATTATGTTTCAAAATCTACTAAAGGCGACATTTCAAATTTCAAGAAATAAAATTGTGAATCAAAAACTGAATATTAACAGAATTTAAACATATATATTACGTTTCAAAATCTACCTAAAGGCGACATTTCAAATTTCAAGAAATACCAAATGTGAATACAAAAACTGAATATTAACAGAATTTATTACATATGTTTCAAAATCTACTTAAAGGCGACATTTCAAATTTCAAGAAACACCAAATGTGAATACAAAAACTGAATATTAACACAATTTACATATTATGTTTCAAAATCTACTAAAGGCGACATTTCAAATTTCAAGAAATCGAAATTGAATACAAAAACTGAATATTAACAGAAATTAACACATATATATTATGTTTCAAAATCTACTAAAGGCGACATTTCAAATTTCAAGAAAGAAAATTGTGAATACAAAAACTGAATATTAACAGAATTTAACACATATATATATTATGGTTTCAAAATCTACCTAAAGGCGACATTTCAAATTTCAAGAAATCAAATTGAATACAAAAACTGAATATTAACAGAATTAACACATATATATATTATGTTTCAAAATCTACCTAAAGGCGACATTTCAAATTTCAAGAAATACCAAAATGTGAATACAAAAACTGAATATTAACACAATTTAATACATATATATTATGGTTTCAAAATCTACTAAAGGCGACATTTCAAATTTCAAGAAATACCAAATGTGAATACAAAAACTGAATATTAACACAATTTAATACATATATATTATGGTTTCAAAATCTACCTAAAGGCGACATTTCAAATTTCAAGAAATACAAATGTGAATACAAAAACTGAATATTAAAGAATTTAATACATATATATTATGGTTTCAAAATCTACCTAAAGGCGACATTTCAAATTTCAAGAAATACCAAATTGTGAATTCAAAAACTGAATATTAACAGAATTTAACACATATATATTATGTTTCAAAATCTACCTAAAGGCGACATTTCAAATTTCAAGAAATACCAAATGTGAACAAAAACTGAATATTAACAGAATTTATTATATATGTTTCAAAATCTACCTAAAGGCGACATTTCAAATTTCAAGAAACACCAAATGTGAATACAAAAACTGAATATTAACAGAATTTACTATATGTTTCAAAATCTACTTAAAGGCGACATTTCAAATTTCAAGAAAATTGAAATTACGAATACAAAAACTGAATATTAACAGAATTAACACATATATATTATGTTTCAAAATCTACTTAAAGGCGACATTTCAAATTTCAAGAAAGAAAATTACGAATACAAAAACTGAATATTAACAGAATTAACACATATATATTATGTTTCAAAATCTACTAAAGGCGACATTTCAAATTTCAAGAAAGAATTGCGAATACAAAAACTGAATATTAACAGAATTTAACAATATATATTATGTTTCAAAATCTACCTAAAGGCGACATTTCAAATTTCAAGAAATCAAATTGAATACAAAAACTGAATATTAACAGAATTTAATACATATATATTATGTTTCAAAATCTACTTAAAGGCGACATTTCAAATTTCAAGAAATACCAAAATGTGAATACAAAAACTGAATATTAACAAATTTAATACATATATATTATGGTTTCAAAATCTACCTAAAGGGACATTTCAAATTTCAAGAAATACAAAATGTGAATACAAAAACTGAATATTAACACAATTTAATACATATATATTATGGTTTCAAAATCTACCTAAAGGCGACATTTCAAATTTCAAGAAATTCGAAATTACGAATACAAAAACTGAATATTAACAGAATTTAACACTATATATATATTATGTTTCAAAATCTACTTAAAGGCGACATTTCAAATTTCAAGAAATACCAAAATGTGAATACAAAAACTGAATATTAACACAATTTAATACATATATATTATGGTTTCAAAATGTACCTAAAGGTGACATTTCAAATTTCAAGAAATACCAAAATGTGAATACAAAAACTGAATATTAACACAATTTTACATATATATTATGGTTTCAAAATCTACCTAAAGGCGACATTTCAAATTTCAAGAAATACAAATTGTGAATTCAAAAACTGAATATTAACAGAATTTAACACATATATATTATGTTTCAAAATCTACCTAAAGGCGACATTTCAAATTTCAAGAAATACCAAATTGTGAATGCAAAAACTGAATATTAACAGAAATTAACACATATATATTGTGTTTCAAAATCTACCTAAAGGCGACATTTCAAATTTCAAGAAATACAAATTGTGAATTCAAAAACTGAATATTAACAGAATTTAACACATATATATTATGTTTCAAAATCTACCTAAAGGCGACATTTCAAATTTCAAGAAATACCAAATTGTGAATGCAAAAACTGAATATTAACAGAAATTAACACATATATATTATGTTTCAAAATCTACCTAAAGGCGACATTTCAAATTTCAAGAAATACCAAAATGTGAATACAAAAACTGAATATTAACAGAATTTATTACATATGGTTTTAAAATCTACTTAAAGGCGACATTTTAAATTTCAAGAAACACCAAATGGTGAATACAAAAACTGAATATTAACACAATTTACTATATGCTTTCAAAATCTACTTAAAGGTAACATTTCAAATTTCAAGAATTCAAAATTACGATTACAAAAACTGAATATTAACAGAATTTAACACATATATATTATGTTTCAAAATCTACCTAAAGGCGACATTTCAAATTTCAAGAAATACCAAAATGTGAATACAAAAACTGAAAATTAACAGAATTTAACAGATATATATTATTGTTTCAAAATCTACCTAAAGGCGACATTTCAAATTTCAAGAAATACCCAAATGTGAATACAAAAACTGAATATTAACAGAATTTAACAGATATATATTATGGTTTCAAAATCTACCTAAAGGCGACAGTTCAAATTTCAAGAAATTCGAAATTACGAATACAAAAACTGAATATTAACACAATTTACTAAATGCTTTCAAAATCTACTTAAAGGTAACATTTCAAATTTCAAGAATTAAAAATTACGATTACAAAAACTGAATATTAACAGAATTTAACACATATATATTATGTTCAAAATCTACCTAAAGGCGACATTTCAAATTTCAAGAAATACCAAAATGTGAATACAAAAAGTGAATATTAACACAATTTAATACATATATATTATGGTATCAAAATCTACTTAGAGGCAACATTTCAAATTTCAAGAACTATGAAATTGATAACAATATAATAACACAATTTAATATAAAAACATAACTAAGGCGACATTTCAATATTATGTTGCATCCTAATTGATCAAGTACTTATTATGCATATAACATATTTGGCTGTATACGAATAACGCACACTGTTTTATGGGCACATTCTCATTCTTGTCGTTCCACACTTTATGACAGTACAGACAGCAACTGCCCAAGCTGTCTGGTCACTACAAACATACAAACAAAATGGACGGTTTGTCGACAATATCCGAAAACAAAATTATTCAAATTCAAACTTCATCAACAAAGACGAATTTCGTAACTGGCTTATGAATAGAATGGCACGTCAAAACACAATACAGAGAGAAATTATTCAATTCTTGCGTGACCAACGGAAACAGGGTGTACACCAGGACCTTTGATCCAAATATGGTGCAACTTTTAGATTTCAAGTTAAAAAGCGAAAATTTCAACTAATCAACATATGTTTACCTATAAAAGATAAGGTATACAATTATTATTGATTTCATTTGATAACCAGCCAGGAACCATAGTTTAATAAGAATTTTAGCGCAATATAATAAAATGTATAAAAACACTTTTTTAGTGCGATAAAAACACTTGCAACACTTGTTTTTCTCATCAGGTTATTTTAACCCAATGAGAAAAACTAATATTTCTGAGGAGAATTAAAACTCTTTTACTGCGATAAGAAAAAACGCTTTCAAAAAAACTAAAACTTATTCTAGAGCGGTAAAAAAAACATATTTATGAGAAGAATCAAAACTTTTTTAGCGTGATAATAAAAAAAATTGCAAGAAAAACCAAAACTTTTTAAAAGAGTGTTAATATTATCCTGACTATTATAGTTGATATTTTGTGATTGTTAACACATTGAAACAATAACATGCATGTCTTTTCGAATTTCGAACAAACGTTTTCCATAAACTATCATTGTTAACACACGCAATTACAGATAACATTAGAAACCTGCAAAATACATGTGACAACAATAGACACATGAAATTCTTTTATGTAAACATGACTTCATTACACAACGTCGTAAAATGCGTTTTCATGTAACATTACATTCAGGTGGTACTGTACGGATTTTCGAATAGTATACATATAGCATAGCATACACATACTTTAAAAATCTAAATGCGACATTGGAAATTCAGGAAATATGAGATTGTAAACTGCAGAAAAACAGAATTTAATATATGTGTTCAAAATCTAAGCCGACATTAGAAAGTTACGAAATATGAAACTGAGAATGCCAACAAATATATAAATCAAAACAGAATTTTAGAAAATGTCTTTGCAGTCTAGAAAATGATAAAATGATTAACTCTTTTTAGTGCATTTTTTTCTTAACACATTTATACAATAATTTCAAGTGCACATTAGCACACAACACAGTGAAAAAAATAAAATAAAATAAACAGGTTAAATATATATACTTGTAGTAACACCCTCCTCCATTAGGATACACAAGTGTTATCTAGCATATATGTAATGATATATTATGCAAGTATTATCATGTACATGTAAAGAACGACAAACAATTTCAAGATATCGTATTTAGAAAACAAAATTTATACAGCAAGTTTTTATAAAAGGGTTTTATAAATTTTTTTTAACATTCAATGTATAAAAATTAAGATCATGCTTAACTGTAACTTGCATATATGCAATTTATAACTTGTCCAAACAATTTTGCAGGTGTGCCTGCAAATGCATGTGTGATCGTGCATACCAAAAAAAAAAATCAAAAAAAAAAAAAATTAAAACATATGTTTTAAAAATCTACCTAAAAGTGACATAACTCTTTGTTGGAAACAATCTCAATAAAAAATTTAGAAAAAAATTTAAAAAACTAGTCGGCAGTCCGTTGATAAATCCACTGGTTTGTCGCTCCTTTTTTACCGCATTTTGTGTGTCTCGCTATTGCGGTTACCATTTTTCAGGACAGACAAACCAGAGTATAATAATATAGTTTCAAAATACTTTTTTCAGAAACTGTTAAGTCATTTTGTTAAGTCATTTTTCCCTTTCGTTTTAAGTTGTTTCACTAAAATATATTTTAAGAATCTTTGTTTGAAACAATCTCTAGCTATACAAATTTGACACAATTTTTTTTATATCAAAGTTATTTCACTTCATTTCACGTTGTTTGAATAAAAATTGTTTTAACTTTGTTTCCCAATTGTTCAATACACTCCTAAGTTTGTTGCAGTTTAAATTGTTTTAAAACCGTTTCCAATGTAACATATTAGGCCACCCTCAAAAATATAATTGGTTAGCGTCACCCGACCGACTCACTTTGAAAGGGGAAAGTCTAGTCGGGGAGTCGGTAAATTTGTAAAAAATAAACCAAACAATCCACGAACAATCTTCGACACGCAACAAAATCCACCATTTACCTTTTCAGCGGTCCTCCGAATTACGGTTGTTACGTCCGAATGTTATTTCGATAGGGGACTGCGCTGTGCTACTCAGTGCTATATTTTCCTGCTTTACATTTATATGGCAATACAAGCAAAAACCATGGGAATGACGTTGATTGTCAAAAATGGAACTTGAAATATAGTATTTTTGTAATTTTTCGGGAAAAATTTTTATCCGAGCGACCGACTCACTTGTGTAATTAGAAATGACGCTAACCAAACATATTTTCGACGGTGGCATTATTATTATCATTGTGATTATATAATATTGATTTTTAAATGTTATGAAGTTATGTAAATACTTCTCCGTTTGTAAGTTAAGTCTAAAAGACCACCATTAGCTAGCTAATTGAGCTATATAACTTCCATAGTGTATGGAAACTTTAAAACACACTAGAATGACCATTTGTGGTCCATCACAGAAATAATTGTTAGTGTTTAGCTAGCTGCACCCCTCAAAATAAGCCAGACTAACCACATAAAATAAAAATCACTACTGTACCTAGTTTGTTAGCTATAAGTAAAAGTAGCAGCCAGCTAGCTAGCATATTAAACAGGCAAGGCTAGGAGCAGCTAGCTACACCATCCAAATTCAACCTAGCTATAGGTATAGTTATAGCTAGCTAGCTAACTAAACGTTCTTGTAGCTGTGAAATATTACTACTACTAAATACGAAATAGATATTACTACTAATGAATGAAAGACATAAACGACACAAAAACAAGATTTAGAAGGTACTGCTCCTAAAAAAACAAACGTAACACTCACATGAACCAACTGGAAGGAGTATCACGGCCGACAAAACAAAATTTCAATATGGCCCCCGCGATTGAGAAAAAACAGAGCTAAGGTGATGTATATCTTTTTTATTCGCTATTTTCTCCCTAGCCTTCCATCTAAAATTAAAGTACTCTTGGGATAGTAGGGCCTGGGAAAGATGTGGTAAAAAAACAAAGAAGATGCTTTAATATACATCCGCGATAGCAAGCACAAGGGGGTTAAAAATCAATGTCGCCCTTCAGTAACTTTTTTTGACAGGCGACAAATTTAACGATATATACCCCCGATTTTCAATACCCTGTAATTGACAGGGCCTTTATCACAGGCACCCAAAAACTCTACCAGGTAGTGTTCAACCTAATGGGAACAAAGTGTGAAAATCCCTAAAAAAGTATCCTCTGGCAAATTTATGAAAATTGCATGTAAACGTTAGGGTGACGGAAAATTGTCACCTTAACACAACTGTCGCCTAAGGGGGCATTTTTTGCGCACGTATTGTCACCTTAAGGTCAATCTAGTGATATATATATATATATATATATATATATATATATATATATATATATATATATATATATATATATATATATATATATATATATATATATATATATATATATATATATATATATATATATATATATATATATATATATTATTTTTATGTTTTGTTTTCAAGAAAAAACTACATTAATTTTGCTACTTAAAGTTTCATGCTTCTTAGCAATCTTCAGGCAAATGATACAAATTATACAAGTTGGTACTAACTAAAGTATAAACCTTTTAATTACGTGATAAAACGTAATAAAACAAATAAATACAAATAAATACATTGTTCGTTACAGTTCATTTCAACCATTTCAAAGTAAATTTGTTACGATGGCGACATTTGTTGATAAGTTCTGTTCTTTTATTTAACAGTCCCTTCGGTTCAGCTCGTACAATTGCTATTTTTTCTGTTAGGCACAAGTCACACGTGCGCGCTCCTGTCCTATACGGCATTGCACGTTTTTCAATACTCCATAAGATTTCAAAGTCTGTTCCGTCGTCTTTTAATCTCCAAATTAATTTCGACAATTCGGTTTCGTTTCTGTATTTCTCGTGTCGAAAGGACTTTTTGTGGTTGTTAAACCTTTCTTTAAATTCGCCTTCGCATAATCCGTAGTAAAATTCCTTTTTGTCTACGTATTTGACTTCCGCTTTGTAGATGATGCATGCAGCTAAACAGTCACCATTCAGTGGACACTGGGACTTATCCCGGCAATTGCAAGGTCGTTGTTTTTGCCTTTCTTCAGAAGTGAGAACTTTTTTATTATGTCCCTTTATGATATTTCGGATGTTTGTGCTACATGAATAGCTCAACTTGAGGGTGTTTTTATTGAAGATTTTATAATATTTGTGATCTTTACTGAAGTTTTTTCTAACAATCTTGAGAAATGATCGTCCAATGTCTGTTTTAACATTTTTACTGAACGGCGGGTTGAACCAAATTATCTTCCTTTGGCGGTTAGGGCGTTGTTTGGGTTTACTCGCGTATGTCATTGTGCTTTCAAATCCGCTGGCGGAGAGTGAAGCTTCGTATAAAGGCTTTGCGTCATCAAATGCTTTTCTGTTACAGGATGTCGCAATTAATCTTTCATTGACCATCTTCGGAATGACTTTCAATACAGTATTCGGGTGGTTTGAATTAATGTTAATATATAGCGGATCGTTGTTGGGTTTCCTGTAGGGTTTGTAGGTTTTACTGTTCACGTTAAATGATGCATCCACTCTCTATATATATATATATATATATATATATAGAGAGAGAGAGAGAGAGAGAGAGAGAGAGAGAGAGAGAGAGAGAGAGAGAGAGAGAGAGGCAGCGCAGAGGTTTGATGTTGCTAAGCAGCTGGTATCCGGGGTAGAACAATTAACCTCGTAATTTTTTTATTTTTTAAAAGCCAATGTGAATACTTTATTGCGCCCCGCCGAAGGGGCGCACATTTAGTGGACTGCGGGTATATAGTGTTTGTGTTGTGTATGGCAGAATTTTTTTTTCCACTCTCTACTTCGCGGGGGACTTCTGCTCGATCTTCCAACCCGGCTCTGATATAACACAACCTATGTGTTTGGTACCACCAAGACAAAAAAAACACTCATCGAGCAAATCTTTTTTTGTCTCGGTGTCCTTGTTGTCTCTAAAGATTTGAGTGCGATTAAAAATGTTAATCGAGATTCTTTTGTTATGCTAATATGGAGCTTTGTAATATGAGGCTTCGTTTTCCTCGTTTAATGTGCTTAAATGTCGCTGCAGCCCACGTGAATTTATCTTCAAGAATAGATTTGTTTTTGTCTGAACCACGTTGTTGCTAAACCTGTTAACGGTAAGTAAGTGGAAGGATTACTTATGTCTTATATGAAATTAAACTTAGAACGGTTCCTGGCGTTGATCCAAAGGTCGCAATTTAGGGATGCATCGAAGTTTATAACTGGGAAGTTTTCTTGTGCCGTTGATACATTCTTTGAACTTTTTATTAATGCTGTATGTCAATACTTGCCTTCTTGTGAAGAAGGATGTTACATGTTAAGGCTGTTATCTGATGTTAAGGTACATTATGATGTCAATTATCTCTAAAGATTTCGGTTATATACGGCCATGACTAAAACCGCTTACATTTTGTTGGTCTTGCCTTCCTGATCTGGCTTGTCGTAGTAGCTTTACTGATGTAGCTAGGGAGCTAAATACTATTTTTAAATTCCTCTAAAATTACTTTTACTAGCTATATATCAAGCTAGCCAGCTAGCTAGCTACACAAAATAGTGCTTTAATTATACCTTTAAAAAACCTTTGTCCTGCTTTGCATAATTTTATCAACAAGGGTCCTGATAAGCCGCATACGCCGTAAAAAGTTAGGGCGAGTCCGGCGTTTCGAAAAAATTCAAGTATTGGCTCGAAAAAACTCGCATAACCTAAAAGATGCCCGAAAAAAGCGCCTTCTTCCAACTGTCGTCCGCATTGTATGTTACAAGGAATTGCATTTCATGAATGCTCCGGGTGAGTTAGGGAGAGTTCGGGAAAGTGCGTGCAGTTTCAGAGGACAACCAATAATTTCATTCAAAAAGCCGCCAAACTCACCCTTTTATATGCGGGCGTTTGCAGCTTATCGGCACCCTCTTTTTATCATGAGGGGCTGGATACCCGACTCCTGTTCTTTTGAGAAAAATGGGGCTAAAATAACTTCCGAAGGAACCTTTGTGAGGCTATTGCTATCAGGTAAAAAGATATTCGTCACAGGACTTTTTATATGTTCTGCAGAAAAGTTGTCGAAGCCTGACAAAAATTTATTGTTGCTTGCACTGAACAGTCAAGGTTAACTAATAATTAGCCAATAACATGATAGTTAGCCGTTGCAGTATAACTATACGCTACCCACAGTATAATTGTTGTTATAGGCTTCTTTGTGTTCTTCACTTTTCATGTTTTTTCTTAAAATCAGAATAGTGTCTTGTTAAATAACATGACATACTGCTACAGTAACACTATTATCTTCTTGGCACAAGCGTTTCTTGTTCCTATTTTTGGTTTTAATTGAAGTACAACTTTATGTGGATCTATATAAATATAGATGGCTATGGGGAGATCGATAACGAAGAAATGTGTGGAATATTAAGTCAAAAAAATTTATATCGTATAATTAGCTATATGAGCGGCTAATTATACTGTACGCACCCTATATATAATTATTCTCCATCGGCTAACCATTCTGTTACTGGCTAATTATCAGTTCTTCTTGAGTGCCTAATAGCCAGATATTTTGTTGAAAAAAATGGACCCTAATTTGCTTGAAAAACTTTCTTGACCTCACCTAAAGTATCAAAATATATTTTTCTAAGATTTCTTAGAAAAGACTTGACCATCAATTTATTAAATTTGACAAATTTATTAATTTGAATATTAATTTGAATATGTTCAACTTTTTGAATTTGTCAAACAAAACAATGACCAATAAATTTCCTCAAAATCAAAAAAGGATAATAAACGATCAAATTTGTTCAATTCAATAAATCGATTTCGACAAAATAAATCCTGTATTGTCCACAGGTTTGAAAATCATGTATTGCCTGCTTAAAATGTTACTTGTTTAACAATGATATCGAAAGCCAGCTTGACTAAATTTATATACATATATTGATATAATATACCTTGTGCATCACATGACATTGATTTGTATCTTTTTAATAAATTCTCACTTCAAATCAAAAAGGGAGACAATAATTACACAACCTGGTATTAATTCAGTTCCTGGTAAAATTGTATTCTTGTTTCTGATTTTTAAATGTACTTTCTTTTTCAGATCAACTGTTATCGAACCATGCAACATCAGCATTTTCGAAAAATCTTCAACGAGAGAGTAAATTTTAAAGGATTTTATTGGTAAATTATTGAGTAATAATTCATTGAAATTGAACTTGTTCAGAAGTTGTTATATTCGAATCGTCAAGTTCATACATAACAATCTGTATCCTAGAATTTCAAGAATTTTTCAGATCAGTTATAAAAATATCCAGTTAAAGTTTTTAGAATATATACTATATATATGTAAAAAAATTATTTCTTAATTTTTATTCATTACGTTGTATTTTAGGTTAGTGACAATAATAATTGAGAATTAGGATACTTATGCTTTGTTTACCCATTGTTCTCCGTTTTCAAAGTCTATACTTAAAATTTTAGAATCTTCCAGGCTAATGACGGAAATCTTCAAGCCGCAGGGCTTCTTATTTATAATTTTTCCCCTGGGCAATAAGCTTATCCACAAGTCTCTATTCGATTCCGTTCTGCATTTCTGTTATCATACCCGTTATCACGCAGTTACATGAAACATCCACCATTTTCCATTTTAAATTTCGATCCCGTTCTAAATTCGTATTTTTTAAATCGTTATTAGCAATTCGGGGCGCATTAGTGGTAACTATGGCTAGTTTTAATCTCAGCCGGTCCAATGACCAATCTGAACGCAGACTTTGGGCCGGTCGTTTATTGGGAGCTCCTTTTAGTGCTAACTTGACCGTTTTGTCAGAGCTATGTTACTAGCTAAGCTGCACAGAATTGCTCCTACTACAATTAGTCAGAAAAAAGTACTTGTGTGGTCTAAAGCAGAGAACTCTGTGGGTTCCTGGGTTTTTTCAATCTATCCCACGATTAAAAATGAGCACTTTCACTGGGGGACAAAAAAGATCACCAAGCGTTTCTTCGACATAATGGTCCTAAAGAAGCATGTGTTTAAACAAGACGACTTTCTTCAAACAAAGTGTATTAGTAATAAGAAATGTCTAATCTAGAAGAGAACAAAAGAATGTTTTCTTATGGTGAGCTTGGTCTTTGCAACCTCTTTTTGACTGAAAATACTATTCAAAGGATCCTGTAGCTCAGAAACATCCCAACAAAACGACAGCTTTATCCATCTTCCAAACCAACATCCTTTTCGTAAAAATATGATGTAATTTCTAATTCGAAGCGGTAAAAGTCTGAGCAATATGTTTCGCCGATTTCAAATAAGAAGCAGCACTTAATACAAGAGGGCCTTACATGATGGGCGAGTTTTTAATTGTGCGGTTTAACAGGGAGACAATTTTAACTTTAATGTTGTTGGATAAGCACGGAAATGAGCAGGATAGCGGTAGCTATAAATTTGGAAATATCTGTTGCAAAACGCAATCAAACACGATTACTGCAGAGTACCGTCTGAGGGCTCTGAATTTTAGAATAGATTGAGAATCTCGCAACTCACAGGACAGATCAGAATGGACCTTGGCAAATTGGATCTGCAAACTCGGAATTGATCTCTTAGCTTCAAGAATAAGTCAACGTCTCCGGAGATATTATGCGACCAGACCCGAACACTTTGGGATGCGATGCGATGCAGCACGGTTGGGTGGAGAAGAAGTGCTACACTGACAAAACCAAAAAAAGAACAAGTTTCCGATATGATAATTTTGACACTGGCCTGGCAACCTGAACCGTGGTTCACTCAACTGTTGCAAATGTCAGCAAAAAGTTAATCACTGCTACCTGTATTTTAAAAATTACTTGTAAACCCTAAATTACTCTTATCCCTGAGGAAACTAGACTAGCCAGTGTGGCAGGTCCGATTGATTCTGTAATCTGGCAAATAAAAAATTATTTGTATCAATTATTTGGTCTCAGTTTCATCACACTATTAATGCACAACGATCAGCATTTCAGTTTATGGCCAATGTGGAGATCTAAAAGTAGTGGCTTAACACACCCACTCGTGTGTTTTTTTACTATCATTTTTTTTAATATAAGGCCGTCTGAACCAAGATTTGACTTCATTTAAAATGTAAACAAAGTGTTAGGATTTTTCACTACCTTGGTGAAAACAAAGACCTTTCTGATAAAAAAGTAACTCTAAAATTGGCAATGTTGATGTAGCGACAGATGTCTTCCAAGAGGCACTCCACAAGAGCGGTATCCACACTTATGGCATCTTAGAGAGTAGCTGTTGGTCTGTTTTGAAGCAGGTGGCTTAACGGTTTTTGAAAGTTTGGCCCATTTAGGTTCCAGGTGCTCCCTGTTAGCCAGGCAAGAGATATTGTCAATTATTTTCACCCATTTCCAAGATTTTGTTGATCGAATGTCTTTGGTTCAAAAGTTTAATGTTGTAGACATTTTTGGCAAATTAAAGTGCATAACGTTTTATTTTTCTCCTGCAGTTTGGGGTTCATCGTAAGTATTTTTTCAGAGGGGTACACCTTCTTAATGTATTGCGGCCAATTATAACTTTAATGGAAAGCCCTATCGGTTTGTAAAACGAAAAGAAGACATGGTAACATGAAATTAGAACAAACAAAACTACATCAAATATTTGTTTTATTATATTATTATTTTAGTAATAATATATTTATTAATATTTTATCTTTTACTTTTAAATGTTTGTCAAAAAATAAATTAAACGTAAAAAGTCGCATATTTAAGTGCTGCACTCATAACAAAAGGGTAGATTTTCGAATTTATGACGCGTGAAAAAGATATATGTAATATTTTTTATTTTCTTCTCTTCTCTTGCAAAGACAGAGATAGTTTACAAATAAAGTTTATAGTCAGAAAAAATAATAAATTATGTTAATTCTAAATTCTAATAAATATACCTGTCATATAGTTCTAAGCAACCTTAATTCCAGACTCTTTATCTATTTTTTATTATATTCAGGCAGTCTGGAACCAAAGCTGGTAGTCAATATTTACAAGCAGCATATTTTTAATTTATTACATTACATATTTTATAAATTAATGATTTATCTTCAGCGTTGTGTAACAAAAAGAGGTCAACTATCCATTCATTAAAATTGCCGCGCCCAAGGGTGAACAACGACTCCCCCATGCTCAGTATATGCATCTCCACTATAGCAATTTCGCCTCGATCATACAAACGATATTGAGCAGGATTAAAGGTATATGGATCATCTAATGTCAAGTTTAACTCCTTTCTTAATTTTTGTCTCTCATCTTCTTTTGAATGCATGAGTAACGTATCTGAACCATGGACCAAATCACTCGCCAAGAAAACCTTTTTCAAATTAAAAGTTGACTTTCTTGTCAAAATTTGTTTCTTAAGTTTTTTTATACAAACTTTTGCAGCTTTCAAACCTCGACGAATCAAATGACGTTCGCTACGGACGTGCACAGAAATAAATGGTCTTTTGATAATTTCTCGTATATATGAATAGGCTATATCGATCAGCCTTTTACTGTGTTTTAAGTCTGAAGGACGAAGTGCTTTGCTGATGGAAGGAGCCAAGGAGAAATGTGCTCTCTTGGGACCAATTCCCTTCCATATAATTATCGCGACGCATTGAGAGTTTTTGAATACCTTCTCCTCCAACTCTTGTACTGTTTTAATAACATCAGGATCGACACAAATATATCTCTTTACTTCAATATTTCCGAGAAAGCGACTGATCTTTGACTTTTGCACGAATTTGCATTCATCTATACCGCCATTTCTTTTGACTCTACGTTTTATTTCATCAATTCTGTGTCTTGGTAGTTTGTACCATTTCTCCATGTCTTTATATGATGATTCTTCTTCATATAAAAAATGTACAACAGTATCAAGGCGGGAACAGTCTTTTTTGAATTGGTTAAACGAGACAAGCGAGTTATAGCCATTATCTAAGAGTTGATTATTAAAGTGATTCATATTAAAGTATGTGCTCATGTTGCTAAATTTGCTGACATCATCAGTACTGTTACTCCGCGCTCCCATTAGCCTGGACATTGATGTACCAGAACGCAATCCACAAAACCTTGAGTTATTCACAAATGGTGTGACAACATGTCGGCCAGTGGACGTGCCCAGTGATGCTAATGACAACAGATTTTTTGTGGCCATGCTTAGTTGTTCGTAATACCGCAAGGAGAAAATATATTTCGTTGAGTCATGCATTTTAACTTTCTTGTTGTTGCTGTACACTTCTTGATGTGTTTCGTAAACAATGTCTTCTTTGTTTGTCTGTTTTATTTTTGTTTCATCGAGTTGCACCAGTCCGTTATTAAATTCTTTTTTATTTATAAATATAAGTTCATTGCTGGAAAGAACATTTTCTTTAGCAAGTGCGATATCTTTAATACGATCATGAGAGGAAAAGCGAAGATTTTCGTCACCTGCATTATCCAATACTTCAGTGTGTCTGTCGCCATTTTTATTCAATTTTATTGTAAATGCCAGTAAAGTTTTAGTTTGTTCATTTGTTTTGAAATGCTCGCTAAAAAATGTTTTGCCTGTATAGAATAACAAGATCACTAAATAAGCGAGTAAACACCATATGAAATACACTCGGCAATTTCTTGAAGCCATGATGATCAACGATATTTACAAGTTGAAATGCCGTGAAAGATTCTTACAACTCCGCTGTTTTCATTTTTCAACAAGAGAATCTAGTGATCGTTGATACATTAATTATCTTATTTATTTCCAATGTCTCTTGATACCATCGGCATTTTGATTTCGACGAAATTATGTCCCCGGTTTCAATTTGTAATTAATTTCGAGTCTATAAAAAAAAGAAAGATTTATTATTAAGAGAATATTCAATGCTCATTCTTTTTAAAGTTGCAATTGAATGAAAGTTGTTCAATTATGATCAGACGTTTGTACATAGATGATATATTTCGATGCAAAGAAATGCGATTTTTCGTATCGACATTAAAATTAATTTGATGTTTTCAAGTTTAGATTGTTTTGCAATTTGCATAAGGACGAAAAAACATGGAATAAAATTACGGTAACCGATGAAATACTCAACACGATTAAATGACTCATAGAAAAGGGTGGAATACAAGTTTTTTTGTATAAGAACAAACTATAGAAAAACAAATGAATTCAAAGGTCTAAAACAAATCCATTAGTTCTTCGTTCATTTTAAGAAGCCTATCTCCTTGAAACTTCAAAAATAAGAAAATAAAAGGAAAATTAAGAACAACATTTTAAGGCTTGAAACTAAGTGTTGAGTGTTCCTTGATTAGATAAAATAACCAGAAGGTGTCATAAAATTTTTTTCTCGTGCGAACAGATGTAGCAAGAAAAACCCAGGAAATACAAAGAAACACTGTTGTCAGCATGATCTGTGCCTCACATACTAAACATCACACTGAAACGTGTTTCGAAACATAGCAAGAAAATTAATGATTATGTACATCTTCGTTATACTTTATCATCTAAAATATTCACCAAACACAATGTTACTGTAGAAAAAAGGGTGCAATTTTATTTACACCATTCTCGACCACATATAAGGAAAAATAAAAGCCATTTTTCTTAAAATCCAATCTCCTGTTATAAATCAGTATGCCCACGTATCAATTTTTTTCATAGCTGCATGCTATAAAATATTTTTCTATAATATCACACCGCGCGATGACAATGAGTGCATATTTTCCAGCTCTGTATGGGGTACATGTAGCTTGGGATATAAAACGTTTATGTGATTAAAAGAAGCATGCATTCATTAATCAATCGCTGACTAGCATTTTTTTTCTTTCATGATTTTTTTTCTTTTGTTTTGTCACGTCATAAATAATTTAAATGCTTTGATGACATTGATAAAACTTATCTTGTATTCAAATTAAAAAATGTGACCAGTAAAATTAATTTATTGAAAATTTTGAACAATTTAAAATTAATTTTTTTTTAGATTTGAGACTTATTTTAAATTTGTTCCTCAAGTCATGTGTTTATAAGACTATATAAAAGAAAATTTGTACGATCTGGAAACGAAACTGACATTTCTGTGGAAATGATGTTTTTATACTTATGTGCCAACTATGCACTTTCAACTTTTTCAACTTCCGTTATGTTGCCATTATCCGTCCAAATTTGACAGCCGAAAATGAAAACACATTTCTCTTTGACGACACGCAGTCTTTTTTGATGACATAACGTCAAAACAAAATTGTGAATATTTTAATATTGATGGAATTTTAGCACGATATTCAAACAAAGACGTTAGTCCTTTATCACAAAATAGCACAATCGTTTCTAATGAGTTATTCAATGAAATAAAATAAATAAAGATACAAGTAAATAAATTGTTTGAACGTTCTTTCCGTGTACGAATAAATTGTAAAAAAACGTAAGGTTTTTATCATTCAATTTGGTTGGAAGGAACTAACAGCATTTAATCTGAACATAGCACTGTGCCTGGGAACATTAATAAAAAGACAATGAACCTTTGATTGCTAAAACATGTTAAGTTTCAACGCATCAAAGCTTTCTTAAAGTTTTGTGTTTATCTGCCAAAGGATGGAAAAATTCTACCTTAATAGAGAAACAAACAAAAAAAGAAATAGATTGCATGGTCGTAAAAAGTAGGACATAGATGTAGGACGTAGTCGAATAGTTAAAAAAACGGTCATGTAACGGATTAAATTTGTAAATTAAATGCATTTGTATCTAAAAAACATTCCAGGGTGGGACTTACGTGCTCTAGAAATACCCCCATACTTCTACTGGAACATTATCATAACTTAACTATTAATGGCGATCCAATAAAGACAATAAGTACGTAAAATATTAACAATTGTATGTCTATAACAAGCAGCCAACAAATTTTAACTGAAACGCAAAACTCAACATGCTATTTCAATTGAACACGTTAGGTTGTCTCGTAAAAAATTTTCTCTTTTGTCGAAAGCATTGAACGGAAACTACAAATCATAAAGGTTATTTCGAAGTTTTTTTCAGTAATTGTCAATAAAATGTGTTTTTACGAGGTCATTAACACTCTTCCTGTTGCGGGGGAATATATGTGCTATAATATGATGTAGTAAGCAAGCATGTTAACTGAAGCGTATCTAACATCACGTGAAGAATAAAGCATATACATTAACACGTTTAAGAAAAGACACAAGTTTTGTGGTGATACAAATTTTACTTCGACAGGCGATAAAAATGTAGCTAACATAATTGAAAACTTTTACGTACAAGCGCGACATGATATCGTATTTCAAGAAATTGCTTATGGCATAAAATTGACGTCCTTTATTTTTACTAAGGGGGTCAATGTTAAATAAGAGACTTCACCACTTTCAAGCTTTTTGCTAGGGAAGGACATACGCTGACACAATAAATCTTTTGTCACATTTTGCTGACTAATAAAAACCAAGTAAAAAAGATACAATCGGTCCAGAACTTGCTGGGCATTAAACTTTTGGTCAAGAGGAGAAGCTGGTCGTTTAATTTTATTCGCCTTCTTTCAAATGGGAATAAACATTTAGTTGACTGCTTGTTTGTTTTCTAATCTTACCAGTTTAAGAAAAACTAATTTTAGGAAATAAAGTGCTAACAGAAATGGTTGTAAAGATGAATGTAAATTCGTGGAAAGGTCGGAAATTAATCACTTTGACGGATATGTTAAACGAAATTACCAGTAAAATGGCGTAAATATCAACTACGCATGCGCGTATTTTTATATACAAACTGTTTATGATAAACACTTCGCAACATCTTCTGTAAGAACCTGGAAACTAAGTGCGACATTATTTAAGAAGGATATGATAAACACTTCGCAACATTTTCTGTAAGAACCTGGAAACTAAGTGCGACATTATTTAAGAAAGATATGATAAACACTTCACAATAATATCTTCTGTAAGAACCTGGAAACTAAGTGCAACATTATTTAAGAAGGATATGATAAACACTTCACAACATCTTCTGTAAGAACCTGGAAACTAAGTGCAACATTATTTACGAAGGATGTGATAAACACTTCACAACATCTTCTGTAAGAACCTGGAAACTAAGTGCAACATTATTTAAGAAGGATGTGATAAACACCGCAGAGGAAGTTGAGGAAATTTTTTGTTGTTTACAAGAAGGAATAACTTAATATTCTAAGTGTTCTTTTAGACATTAATACTTCCATCAAATATCCTGGTATCCCTGCAACTTGCTGTACCTTTTTACGCCCGGTTAGAGACTCCCGCCCATGTGGGCGGAAGTTATATTTCTTATGTAATAATTCAAAGTTGCATATAATTCCTAATTATATTTTTTAGTAGAGTGAAAGACAGAAATATCAAAATCAGTATATAAATGTCATTTTGGCAATGAAAACCTGCCACTACAAACGAATTTTGTATTTCTTAAGTTTTACAGAGTTTCCGTTAGAAAATTTAATCCACATTAAATAAAGAATGCCCAGGAACTTCAAATAATAAACTGTGGTTAATTTCAAGCCGCCTCTTATCTGTGCGGTATCAATTTAATTAACGGATGCTAGAGTTCTATTTTTAAAAAAATTTCCATTGTCAATTTTACAACCTGATTTTAAGTTTTATATGCTCTGGTATCATTATTGTATCTATTATTTGTTATATTCCAACACCAACAGAAGCAAAATTTACTATTTGTGCCTCATCATAAAAGTTCCTTAAAATCTTATATTTTTCTTCTACGCTTAGCATTCTTCAAATTAGTAAAATCTCTATCTACTCAGCCAGGGAAGCAAAGCAACTTAAGGAAGAAGCCATGTCTTCTTGCTGCTAGAATCTTGTATATTGTATTACATTTAATACAATATACAATTTTAATGGTTATGTAATTTCAATAAGTCACTCCAGCTATCTAAATTCGTCTCACTGAAGAACAAACAGAACATTGGGAGGAAACAGTTTTGTTTATACTGAAATATGAAAAACACACTGCAATTCGAATTTCGATTTTAGAAGTTTGTTTGGTGTGTTATTTTTTTGTCATTTTTTTTTTTTTTAACAACAAGAAAACAAGTATATAGTTGCAAGCACTATATTGAATGCTAACGCAAGAGATCAATTTGAGAGGTGAATTTTTAAATTTCAAAGCAGTCTGTTCGCAAGTTGTAATCACTTATAAAATATTTTCATCCTATATTGATTTATAAATTGTTTTAGGTGCAGAACAGAAAATAACTTTTACAGACTCTTTGGCATGCTCATTCTGGTTGAGAATGATGTTATATTGTAAGCTAGACAGACACTTTAGAAAAATGGAAAGAATAAATACATAAATACATAGCTACACCCAAATGTAATATGAATTATAAATTAATAATATCACTTGCCTTATACCTGTAGCTATCCTTGTTGCATGAAATTAAATGTTCAAATGCATTCACTCCACCGGCGAACATATATTTGTGTGTGTTTAAAATGACAGTGTTCCTGTGAAGAGTGTCATAGATTATATTTAATGAAGGAAATCCACGTTAAGTCCTTCTGGAAATACAAAACACAAGGACTGTGTAAAACCATCATAAATGTGTTGTTTTTTGTGTTTTGCCTTTGATTTTTTTTTAAAAGATACACCACATAAAGAAAAGAAAGCGTATTTTTTTACCAAACATCAACAGTCAAACTTTTTTACAAGTTGATGATAGATTGTTTTGTTATTGTATAATTCTTATATGTGTTCCCCTTTCATTCCGAAAAGGTGAAACAGTTATTTCATGTCGGATTAATAGATTATATATCACTTCCCATTACAATTAGATTCTCAGCATATACGATGGAGAGTCAACCAATGAGACAGCAACAAGCGGCTTCTTTGATCTTCTCCTAGCTTTCTACAATGACATTTAACTACACAACACTCACTATTTTTAGTGATAAACAAAGGATATTAATCCGGCGCAGATGCAAAATTGTCAAAATTAACATTTCTTAAAAATAACACATTGTTTATCACTTCTTAATAGCTTCCGTTTTAAAGTTTTATTTGTAAGTACACTAAATAGATCTTCGACCCTCGCATTTTCTATGCTTTGACATTTGATATCAAATTAACAGCTTTATTTGTTTCCCTTAAAAACTATTAACTGGCGTGCACCTATTCCGCAGTCATAGTAATTAGTTCTAGTCACCACCTTTCAAGGCATCTGTAAAGCTTCTATTATGTTTGTAAAAGTTTAATATTAGCTTTTTCATTCTAAATAAACATGTCTACCATCACAGTGGAAAAAAGAGTTAAAAACCAGCAAAAAACGCGGGATGTTTTCAACAAGAAAACTTTCATTCAACTTTCTAAATGTTGGTAAACACTAGACATATTGTTATGGCCTGTAAAAAAACTTAAACAACTGCTAATGTGGATAATGTAAAAACAATTTAAAAGGTTTTTTATCCTTATTTAATACTGAACGTTTTTGGTATTACATATCCGAGGGAAGAGGGGCAGGGGGAGGGGGGTACCTCAAATAACGTTTGCATTACTCAAGCTGCCTTGATGAAACTTAGCAGGAATATAGCGTAAAAGTATAGTATGACGTGAAATAAATTGATTGGTGAGATAAAAAAATTCTGATGTCAGCAATTTTGCTATGACGTCACCATTTTTCTGAGAAAATGTGTTTTCGCCGCTGGCTATTATGAGCCGATTGATTCATACGTGAATTTAGTAACACGTTTCTTAAATGGTTCTTATGTACCCTTACTTTTTAAGACAACACAGATCAGAAGGTGTGTAAAAACAATGTTAAAACATCTTAATAAATAATAAAATTAATATTAAGAAACTTAAGGGAATTATTATATACAAGAACATACAAAAATGTACAACACGAAGCTTTTCGTAAGTAAAAACAATATAGGGAATTAATTTTTGTCGAAATTAAAATTCGCAAAGATTATTTTCTGTGAGAGTTATTGGAATCGCACTTCTGTGATAAAATGTAAAATTTAACTTAAGCGGCCTTTACTTCATCTTTCTTACAGAAAAGTCCCCGAAAAATTGAATAATTTAAGAAAAAGAAGTCATCAAAATTCTTTATTCGAGAAATTTAATTCCTGCTAAATGTTGGGGCTTGCTAACTTCGCAAAAATTTAATTCTTCCAAAAATTATTTTTCTTTCAAAACTTTATGGCAAAAAATAGTTATCGCAAAGATTAAATTCCTTGAAAGTGTCAAACTTAAATATCACGCTACTAAGTAACTTCTTAGCAACTGTCATACTGGAATCAAATTTTACTGGCAACACCCGAGGCGAAAATAAAAAACAAAGTTGCTTACAAAAAGGTGTCCCATTTGTCCCTGGCAACTTCAGAACATTGTGAATACTTAAAACACGAAGTTGTTAAGAATGTTTGTTTTCTTATAAGGAAACGTAACCATAACGACATAACTTTTATGGTCACCCTCAACACTAGTCAGGTTGGGGTCAGAGCCGCCGGGGGAAGGGTTGAGGAAGGATAGGGATTGACTTCCTAACTACTGTCTTATTTTTACAGTTACTTCGCAGATATTACGCCTAATAAAATGAACAAGGATGCCAACCGCGTATTCATGTTTGGTTACGTTGTTATTTGTCAACAACAGCAAAAAATCGAAAATTGCGAAATAATAATCGTTACAATTTATACTTTCCAGAATAGCTTCTTAGTCAATAAAAAAAACCTTATAGCTATATTATAGGGCATCAAAATGAAAATTTTTCTAAGTTAATACGGTTTGTTGACATGAAAGAACGTCTCTACCTACACACCCTCAAACATAAAAAGGTACACCTTGGACCTGTTATAGATTTGACAAAAACGATAAAAGTTTATAGGCGTATTTTGCTCTCTTGTTACGTGCTTTGGCGATAATTAATATTTGGCGAAAACACGGCTGCTACCAGTTTAAAGTCAATCCTATGAGAATAAACAATTATAAAACAAAAACCCTGGGTAAGGTATATTTGCCCTCTCTGAACTTGGATAATGGTTAAAGGCAAAATGTGATTATATAAAGGCTAAACAGTGATGATTCTGCTGTTTTTATTCATTCATAATGGAGCCCATAAGTGAAACTATATTCACGCGCATCATAACCTTCTGTAACAACATGCTAAATGTACGCATATAGCAGGCTAGCTAGCTAACAAAATATTTAGAAACTTTGAAGCTGTGAATTTATATCTTCGAGTTTTATTATTACGTTCTACTACATTAACACATTGTTTCTTTGCGTGATTTCTAATTAAATACAGCTCTGCATCGATTTTATTCTCACTGTACTCTATTTAGTTTACACCATGCCGCCATTCTCAAAATTTTAAAAACCTTTAACCATCCAATCACGTGACTATGATTATTGTTTTAATAATGGCTCCCCCTGCTGACATCGGCTTGCTTAGATCTCCATCATATATCATCGCATATTTTAAAATGTTTTAATTTGGTTTTGTACCAAGTTTATTGTTAGAAAACCATTTGTAAGAAGCTAACAGTAAATCACCCAAAAATGAGGATACTTATGGAGTAGCTAGAAATTATTTTGTTATCCTCAAAAAGAAAAACTACAAAAAAATATAACTTCTTGTAGATTTAAAGGCTTAATTAGATAAACATGCCTGTTTCTAGATAGACATGCCTGCCTATAGATAGGCATGCCTGTTTTTCCACCCTTTAATGTAGTTAAGAGACTCATCAAAATATATGAAATTGACAAACGTTGACAAGCTTTAAAACTTAGACCCTCGAGAAGTTTGTAGACTAGACCCTTCGCCCTTAAAGATAAAAATATTTGTTTGTTTTGTGCTGAAGCTTCACGGGTGGCGAGTTGCTCGTTTAACTGACACTAAGCATACTGTTTGCGTAAATGAGCCACAAAGTTTGCCCATTAAGAACATATTAAGTTGTGATAGCAGCAATACGAATGACCATGATGCAAGCTTTTCACTAAAGACGTTTCCTGTCTTTTGATTAGTAATAATATGATATTTTAATCAAAGTTGAATCAACCAAAGTTAACGCAACCTTTATGTAACAACACTTATCATGTTAAAAAATAAATCTAGTTCAATTTTTTACCACTTTTTTTTTCAAGAGTTGTTTTTGTAAACGTTTAAACCTTTTAGGATGCTGTGAAATGGTTCGGTGCCAACTTATGCAAAACATTGTCACTTATTTCGTGATGATATGTGTGGATCTCATGACTGCTAATTATCTATTAACGTTACCATAATAAGCTTTGAATATTTAGTGACAAAAAAGAATTAAAAATCTAAAGAATCAGTTAAATTTAGGATAAATCTCTCACGACGTAAGGGAATCAAAGTGACTGGTGACGAAGTTGTTGCAAAATTTTAGTTAATTTGTAAGATAAACAAGGAAATAAACACTTTGTCAATTTTTATGTATGACAACAAAAATTGTATTTAGCTGTCACGTGTGTCCCTGTACAGAAATATTTATTTTTTATCAAAAAAGCTATATGAAACGATATTAAAATTCGAAAGAAATAACAATCACTGGTATTGGTATCCATTTTAAATAAGAAACAAGCATTAATCAATATGACAAAAAAAGGTAAAAACAGGCAAGAAAATCTTAAGAATGCACGAAAGGTTATGGTTTCCCCTTAAAATCTGTTCTGTAATTTATCCCTAGTACACATTATTATTACCTTACCTTCACCTTATTATTATTGCAATTATTTACCCAGGATAGCCTCTTAGGTTCCTATTTGTAGTGTTATCAATGTGGATTCTGCAAAGAGCAGTCCTAGTGCATTTAAAGTTTCTAGTTGAGATACAAAAGCCATGCAAGCACAGTAATCGCACATCAAGACAGCCACATAATATATCAATCCTATTCCTATGCTGCAAGGTAAGCATAGTGACACTTTTATAATCTCTGATATGATTCGACCAAGGTTTGAACTCACCTTCCGCACTGGAACTAAATACTCTGCCACAAGGCTATCATCGGTAAGCAACCACTTTGTCACAACCAGGTAATCAATATACTTATTTATAACAACGTCATCTAATACACTTACTTCGCGAAGTAAACAACTTTTCCCAAAAACATTTTGTTGAAAGTTGTTATAAAGTTAGAAAAGGTCACAAGACTTTAACACTAAATTATTCAGGCGAGAAAAATTCTGTCATCTGAGACATTCTCGTGGCACAAAAGAAGCATCATCATTGTCGATAAAAAAATCACAAAATATTACAATTGTCATATCTTGTGTCTGACTTGTCTAGAAAACGCACAAATCACCATTATGAAATCATGGGAACGGGAATTTGATATTCCAATAGGGTCACATCTCCCGTCTCGATAAAAAACAACAGGAAAGCCACTGCAGTTTAAGTATTAATTACCTTTCAACTAAATTCAATATATATTTTTATATTATATGTTGCCTAAGACAGGAATGTCTTAAATATAGACAGCAGAAGACAGCATGTTTTAACAAAGTTCGTGAGAAAATAAAGATCTAGATTGAAAACCGTGTGAACTCTTTACTTTTATTTGTATACCCGGATAATGTTCTTAAGTCATTTTTTTTAAACATATTAACCATTCAAATGTTATTGCGTGTAACCTCGTGGGCACCTTTAAATATATATATATGTATACATATATAATCGGATAAAGATGTATAAGATATATAGGTCATTTTTAAACGCAATTCCAAAGGTTATGTATGTCGTTATGGTTAAAATAATGATACGCAAAACATTCACTTTTATAGTTGAAAGGAGACAACAAGATGAGTCGAAAACTAAAAATAACTCAATAAAAGAAGGGTCTGGAAATGGCAACAAAAGAATAAATAAATAACGGAGGGGAGGGAGGGGTAGGAGACAATGAATATTTGCAAACTTTTTGATATATCAAAATGTTGAGCCTATTTATACACAGTTAATTCCCGGAAAGTCGAACCTTAAAATAGTTCAACTTATCGAATGTTTGAGTTAAACGTAGCTCTCGTTAAGTCAAATTTAGTCTAAAATGAGATTATATTTAAAGGGTTTTTTGCAAGAGGTGGGGCAACAGTTACCAGGAAAATGGTTTGGGATAATGAAAGTTCGAGTTATCCGGTGTTCGAGTTACCGGGAGCTAACTCTATTTGGGTGATGCGGTTGTTACACACGAGAACAAAATAGAACAAACAATGATAATGCTACATTATGATTGGCTATTTATCTAGAATACTCAAATCTCCGTCGACGCCGGGTCACAACTTTGTTAATTTTTTGTTGTAGTAATAATTTCTTTTTCTGTCCGCAAGGAAATTTGAGGTTCCTTTCAAATTTTAACGCGGATAGCAACTTAAAAAGCTTATCAATCAATTAAGCTGCAAAAATTATAGTTTTCCGTTATAAAGTTAAAATCCCAATGACGAAAACTTTTCTGTACCTCAAAAAATATTGAGAAACAGGATGTGGTAAAACAATATGATAGAGAATATGTACGCTAAAATGCTCGAAGGGGAAAACGTGTTACTTAATTTTTCTTTTTATTACCGCAAATTAAAAGCAAAACTTGTTGTAATCGGAAGACAAACTGGTCAGGATGTTGGCAAATTAATGACTTTCCTTTTTATTGCTATTTCAGTCTGAAAGAAAGTTAATTACGAAATACGGTGTCTGAAATGTGTAGGAAAGATTATTTTACGTCATCACACTGCGACCTAAACAGGGATTTAATCTAAAGGACTGCTGCATGCTGGGAACGCTACCTGATCATTATTGAACTTGGATAGATGGAGAAGTATCATATAAGGGAGCAGAAGTACATTAACGGGGATATATTTTTGAATAAATCTCGATAATAATTTTTAATTTTACGCCTTACTATATTCTCATATTGCAACCCGTGTGCAGTAGAGAAATCCACTTTGACAGCAATAGCGAGAAAATGACTTGTTGTTGTTGTTTTTAATCCTTTCCGACACAAAAGTTCACTCTCTTTTTAAGACCTTGAAGAGAGACTAATATAATCTTCCCTTAAGGGCGCACGTAATAATACCAAAACGTTTAGCATTGAAAAAGGCAATTGAAGTATGTTAGAATTGTGAGAAAAAGACGGCCAAACAGTGTTTGCCAGAGATAGTTGATTGACTCTATTTTTCGACTCATAACAGCTTTGGTGTTCGCTAATACACAATGTAATATTGTCTAATAGAAGCCAATAGTCATAACGAGTTTCTAACGAGGCGATTAATTTAAGGTTTTCCCATCTTATTTAATCTAAATTTAGAAACATGACACATGGTTTCAATATCATTTAAGAGCACAGTATATATCTCTATATTTGCAATGTTTATGTTAATACATTCAAAGAACGATCGCGAAGACAATGAGTATTTGTGATGAAAGCTGACTCAAAAAAACATCTAATCAGATCTCGTAATTACATGACGTCTGATTCACATTTCAATCATAATTTTCCAAACTATTGTTTTTATGCTAATGTTTCTTGATTCGTACAAGCCATATCTATATGATGATATGTACTTATTTGTCTTGTCTAGTCAGCTATATTGTCCAATCTTGACTCGATGCTTATTTTGTGGAAAGCTCAGACTAATTTGTTGCTTATGCGTCGCTTCTTGTGAAACTTTAAATTATATTTACCTCTACTTAAGTATGTTTTATTGGAATATTAATGGCATGAAAATTTTGGTTATATTGTTATTTTGTTATAGGATCAAGAGGTCGAAGAAGGGAACTGTTCATTAAGCATTGCACAAATTCATAAAAACACGACATCTTAAATTAATGTAAAATTAACGTAGAAAGAGCAAAAAAACATCTTTGTCATGGCCCCTAATAAATGCCATATAGAGGCTGCCTTGAGATGTTTTTAATGTTGGGCAGAGCGTCGTTGCCGTGGTTTCCTTGGTAACTAGGCGTCAAAAATGATGTTACTAAAAGTTTGCTATTTCAAACAAGACCGTTCGTCTCTTTGCCATTAACAAAAAAAAAAAATTCGGAGGTTTTCAGCATAACATCTTCATCCAAATACGTCTTACGTCATGTAACGGTAACTAGCTATGACGCATGAATTATAAAGCGCAAAATTATTTCTCTTTATTATTCTCTATATGACGTGAGAGCGACCGCAAACATTGTGTGAGAAACTTTGATTACCTACATTTAGAAATATATTTTCAGTTGTTGACGCTGTCATGTTTTTTAAACTGTTGAGACTCGCATCATCAAATTATCAAAATGTTAAAAAAAACATAGCTCTATCAATTGTGAAAAAACCAACTACGAAAGACATTTGAATAGGAGGAGATGTCAGTTATTCCTATTGGTTTTAAACTTATTTAGCGCGTCAAAATCCTACTTTTCTTGTTAAAATAATACGTCTCGTTTCTTACACACAGAAAGACATACCATGTTGGCACTCATTACATCGCCCTAGTTTAACACCGACCCTTTTAATGCCGGCCTTACTCCGCTAAGGCGAAATTCTGACCCAACTTCGATACGCTCCGGATTTAACGCTGCAAAAATGGAAACAGTACCCACAGTCTTCATTTTTCATTTCAATTAGGAAAAACGCAATAATTTTAACTATCAAGAATCATCAATACCGTACATGGAAATATGGTATCCCTAAGGTCCGAAATACCTTCAATTTATATTAAGAACGAACGCGAGAACTTGAAAGTGATTAACGATTCAAAAGCTTTGCTTTTTTTAGATCTGTTTCAAGGTCAAGCAACATCAGAGTCAATGACCCCAGAGAAACGAATCGCTGTCTTGCCAACATTTTCCAAACAACTATACTAACCTTTTCCAACCGTTTGACCTCTTAGTTGAATGGGCTATAAAACGACTCAAGTAAAATCATCATCCGTCATTGATGTTACTCTCCATCCTCGCACATTCTGAATAACATTGTGTAATAGCTATACCACTCAGAAGGTCAAATACAAGAAGTTATACCTAATTTATTGCAACATTATAGACAACCTGTTCGTGAATAATTACTTTTTTATGATTCGCTACCATTTTAATGGTATTTTACAAAAACAGATACAGTATCTTTCGGTATTTTCTTAATTTACGGCTTGAAAAATATGATACATGACAATAAAATCGAAAGTTTGTTTTGACGAGGAAGCACAGACAATACGAGGGACTGTATATTTGTTAAAAATTCTATGCTATTCTAATACCTGAGAAGGTAGAAAATACCTCAAGATTTTATAGTCGTTGCTGTTGTCCCAAGTGCAGAATTTTAGAAGAAAATTGCTAGCTAGCTGGGTCAGAAAAGTTCGAAGATACTTTTACCATAAATCTTGATTTAAAAGCAAGGTCAGTGCACAGGCCTCCGCGGAGAACATTTAGCTTTTAATTATTCAAACATTATTTACGATCCATTGAGCCTCTAGGGGCGCGATTAGCGTTTCTGCCTTCTTTGTTTTGCCAGTGTTTTTTTTCTGCATATTGTTCTAAAGATAGCTTTGAGAGAAGGTAGTACAGTTTTGCAAGGTTTCTCAATATATACATATTCCTGGTGAAAGTTCTTTGTTACATTGTATGTCGCCGATAGGCACAGGCTGTTTCGTCATTGTCTTGCGTTATTTTTTGCGTTATTTTTTCATCATCTGATTCTTATGTTACGTTTTTTGTATGTTTATTTAAGGAGACAACATATCGCCTGTTGGCAATCTCGGTTCTATTATTTACCGGCCTAAACAAAGTAGCAATATATCGACTGTTGTCGTCTGTTTATTATCGGCCGTTTGTCATCTGTTTATTATCGACCGTTGTCGCCTATTTTTATCAAACATTGCCGTCCTCTTATTATTGACCGTTATCTACTTATTATCAACCGTTGTCGCCTGTTTATTATCGACCGCCGTCGCCTGTTTATTATCGAACGTTGTTGTCCCCTTATTATCGAACGTTGTCTGCTTATTATCGACTGTTGTCGCCTGTTTATTATCAAATGTTTTCGTCCCCTCTTTATCGAACGTTATCGTTCGTTATTATCGACCGTTGTCGCCTGTTTATTGTCGAACGTTGTCGTCTCCTTATTATTGACTGTTGACTTTTTATTGTCGACCGTTGTTGCCTGTTTGTTATCGAACATTGTCGTCCCTTATCATCGACCATTGTCTGTTTATTATCGACCGTTTTCGCCTTTTTATTATCGAACATTGTCGTCCCCTTATTATCGAACGTTGTCGTCCCTTTATTATCGACCGTTGGCTGTTTATTATCGACCGTTGACTGTTTATTATCGACCGTTGGCTCTTTATTATCGAACGTTGTCGTCATTTCAGTAGTGAACGTTGTCGTCTGTTTATTATTGACGGTGGATTTATATGTTATTTCCAAAATTCTGAGGAAAATGTCAATGAAAGGAAAAGTCTCGCAGGAAGCAGGATCAGAAAATAATCCATTGACTCAAGAAGAAAGACAACAACAGAGCGAAAAATGAGGTTTCCTCAAGTGGACATACAAACACTCTGCGGACAGACGAAAATGACTGAAAGGAGAATTAACAAATTAATATCGTCCATAGATAACATGTTATCGTTAATTTATAACCGTACCAGTGTCACGAAACAGTTGAAACAACTTGAAAAATCATTCGTCGTATTGTAAGCTACTACCTGTCAATTTGAACAAGATCATGAATACTTTGAAGACTTGGAAAAAGAGTCTTTTTATTTAAACATAAAGTAAAGAACCGGATTCAACAAACCGAACAATATTGTTCGAATGCATGTCATGTATCATTAATTCCCGAATAATCGAGTGTAGGCAGGCATTCTTAAGTCAAATCAATGAGCAGAGCATTTTCAATGTCTGCAAAAGAACGTGCCATAGATGAAAGGTCAAAATCGCCGAGCTGACCACACAAGTATCATCATTTTTGGAACATCGTCAAATAATGGAACAAAATGACATGACTCGAAAAGACTCGTATTTCTGAAGCATTTAAGGAAATTAAAGCCCTCACAAATGTGTGTGAAAATTGGTTTCTGAAAATCCAAATCGTATAATACGTGCTGTTGTTAAGTGTTTGTAGCTATAATAGTTTCACAATTAGGTTTTTATTAATAAGTCTTTCATATTGGTCATGCTAGGTCATGTTTATATTTTTCATCTCTTCTGCATGATTTCCTATAATGTTAAGTGCGATAAAAGGTCCTGGAGTAGCTAAGTCACAAACCCTTGAATAATTCAAGTTCAGTTCACGTGAAAAATTGTTTAAATAGTTAAAAATTGCGCCATTTGGATCAATTTCCTTTAGAAAACGATTATTTTATTACAAAAGCCTTCATTACGTCAATTAGGACCCGCGTATTAAAGGCCAACAAAGGTATGAACGTAAAACGAGGAAGATAATAGAATAGTTCAATTATTTGGTGTCGTGCGCTGCACATCTTGTGGAGTATCTATAGTGTTGCGTCTTTTCGCGCGCAATGTCTTTTCACAAATATACAAAAACATAAATACTCAGTCCACTCAGCTTGTAGTCAATCAGCAGAAGCATTTTTATAATATGCGGAATAAGTTTTTGTAGAGGTTGTAAACTTGTAAACCTAAATAAGTTTCGGCCTAACTTTGCCTTAAATTAATAGAAGGACCTAAACTTGCCTATTAATTTCACACAGAAAAATTCCCATAAATTTAGGAATGACAATAGTATGATATTAAAACATGTTACAAAACATTTAAACTTTCTAAAAACAGCATGAAAATGCTTTAGATAGATATCTAGTTGCTCCATAATAAAACATATGAGTATCAACAAAAATGCGTGTTTTAAATATGCGTGTTTTAAATATGCGTGTTTTAAAGGAATTTTCAATTCGGCTATCTAGCTGTATTTGACACAAATTTTGGTTCCAGAAAAGATTGATACCGAGGTTCCAAACATCAGAAATAAATGAAAAACATAAAAATACGTCCGCGAAATTTTGAGAAATAGGTAGCTCTACGGAAGTTCTCCAACAAACCTAAAAATAAACTTATTTTGAGGTGGCAGTAACCCTTTTTTAGCCGTTCAAACATATGGATTTTTTTGGTCAGTATCAATACGAACTTTTTTTATTATTTCCTAAGAATATTGGCCTTCAGGCGCATAGAAACATTTTTTTTAAATATTTTAATTTGCTGAGTCAGCAGATATACTCGTTTATAAATATGCAATAAAGAAGAAAAAAAGTAGCTTTCACGAGCTCCAACTTTTTACAAACCTATGAATTTACATTGATTTCTGTTTTAAAACAAACCTTGGGTTGTTCGTATCAAAAGGGTGTGCGAAAAAATTTTTTTTAAATATATTTTTTTCACAATATCCTTTTGTTTGTTTTGAAAGAAATCTCGTTAGCATATCATGCTACATCTAGCTGCTGTTAAAAAAAAAGTCAAAGTCAAAAAAATTCCGCACACCTTTTTAAAGCTGTATGATTTACAAAGCTCGTATTAACATTTTAAAGAGAAACGAAAATGCTATCAGAAGTTAGAGCTCTTGGGGTGAGGCGCTATGGAGATCGGAGTTTATTTTTACTTCATGCGCCATCTTTGTTGTTATTTAACGTTTCTCTTTAATAATTACGTCATTTCTTTCTGTACAAATCCGCAAGCGCGTAGACTTAAACTATATTCGGCAGAATGAATTAATTATTTTTGAATTTTAATTTAAAGAGGAATTGTTGAAGCTGAATATTTTCGGTGAAAGATAATAGTATTATAGCTATAAAATCGTGACAATAACAGAAAAAATATGGATATAGTCTGAAAATAATCTTTCGTAACTAATTATGCAAAAAAAAATTCCGATTTTTAAAAGGGTTACTGCTACCACCTTAATCTTATTTGCAGCTGAATATGCATCCAAAAGTATTCTGAAGTCCCTCCCCATGTTTGAATTTTTTTACCTGATAAAACCTCAAACCTACAGCATCGCAGCTACTTTGTTATAGAAAAGTAAAAAGGACTCGCAACCGTGTGAAGCTTGCCAAATTGGTTTATTCAAGTAGGTTGTAATAGGTTCTTTGGAGCGACGATTTTCCTCAGACTGTATAGCTCCTTTGTTTCGACTATATTTTGACCGTTATTGTTTCGTGCATCGTTATTTGGTGCGTTTCATGCTTTTACGCCCAGCAGAGTAACTTTTCAAGAGACCCAGTATCACGTTGTACATTTAGAACTTGTGTCGTGGTACGCCCTCAGACATCCCAACTAGAAATATTATTTTCTTTAGTTTACTTTACCGTGAACCTTTTAGGCGTTTCCTGGAAAAACAATGTTTTGCTACAGTCGGAAATTTTAATCTGAAAATACGAGTTATCATATGGAATTCAAAAATTTAATAATATTTTCCTTGTGGTACAGAGTTCTTCTAGAAATCTTCAGTCCTCTGAGCTACTATTTTATTATTCCTTGACCTGACTATGTAAGAATTTATTTTACATTGCGCATAATAAGAGTAACTATAGTGTTCACGTTGTTAAAAAATTACCTCTTTTTCATTTTTTTATAGATCCTTATCTTTAGGTCAAGATATTTTACTTTCAATCCAGAACATTATTCAACTTGTTCATTATTTTTAAACGTACTAGACTACACTACTGCTAATACCAGCACATTATCGTGAGGGACACGAAAGCACTTTAGGTTATCATTATCATACCGGCGTAAAACTCAAAAACATTGGATCTCGTGCAAAAGTGACTCCATGAAAACTATGGCCTTCAACTCAATACATCTGAATCCTACGAAAAGCTAGTTTTTTTAAAAAAAAGCTTACCGCTTTTAGAATATTACATTTTTCGTAGTAGACTTCGCTTTATTTTCGCACGCTCGATTTTAACATGTTTTTTTTAGTGAACTTGAGCTTTTAAGGTCAACTAATTCATTGGTGCTCGAAAGTCAAAAAAGTATACTAACATGCCAATTTCAAGAACAAATATTTTTTTGGCAGAAAAGTCTGTACAACAACTCTAAAGCAACAGAGATAAAGGCCAGAAAAAATCTTTAATATGTATCCTACTCAGCTCTTCAGCTTTTCCTCTCTAAATTTAAAGGATTGTACAAATTGCCAAATCAAGCCTCGATACCATTTGACTGCATTTTCTATGGCGCAGAAGTTTCTACTACCTTTAGTTTATAAACAAAATCATTAGTCACTAAAACACAGAGGACACCTGCGTAAATGATGACGTCATCAAAATATAATGACATCAGCAAATATTGTTTAGAATTGCTAGTTTGTAGAAGGT
>JASGCC010000088.1:1281018-1362003 GCA_030067915.1 Hydractinia echinata
AGCATTAACAAGTTCTAGTATTCTATTCTACTCCAAAAAAATTATATTTGACATATAAAATGTTGTCAAAAATTTTGCAAATCACAATTTTTATATTTTGTATTGCTTTGTTTTAAATATTTGGTTTTGAAGTATTGGATTTTACCTTATTTCTTAAAATTAAATTCCAGGAAAATAAGCAGTCCACTAAACTTACTGGTGTTTGTATGTAAGACATTTTTAAAAATCAATAGCTTAGGTAAGGGTCTACTCACCTGTGCAGTCGCACCATCAGTAGGGAAGTGTTAGAAAGTGGTATGGCAAGACCGAAGTCACCAATACAACACGTTAAATCATTTTTCACCATTATGTTGCGTGTCTTTAAGTCTCGATGTGCAATGATCGACCGACCAGTGGAAAGGTCACCCCTATGCAAATAGTTTAAGCCAGTTACAACACCTAACAGCATAGCAAACAACTGTGCTACATCAACTGTAGAAGTTTGTAAAAAGTCTATGAGTGATCCCTTGTTGTGATATTCTGTAATTATCCAAAATTGGGTCATGCTGGACAATGATCTTTTTTCTGCTCCGATAAACTTCAATATGTTCTCATGATTTAATTGATGTTTTTCATACGTGTCTCGTTCCATGTCCCACATAAATTTATTGTCAGCATGCAACATTTTTACTGCAACCACCTTGTTCTGATAAGACGCTTTGTAAACACAACTAATTCTTCCTTCGTGAATTACCTCCAACACTTGCACAGCTTTTGTTTCCGATTCAAGCGGTACTTCCGTTAGCTCAACCAATAGAGGCTCTTTTATTAATTTAGTGCGCTTGTGAAATTTTATTAAATATACCAGAAAAAGAGTACCAAGTAGAACAATTGGAAGTACAATATACACAACCATGTGCGACGATGAGGATGAGTGGTTTTCTTTTGGTGTGACACTTGTAGTGGCAGTACTGTTTGCTAGAAAAAATAATTTGACTTATAAACCAAATCGTTTCGAATGAGCCATATCTCACAGAATTTTTATCACTTGCAAAAAGTGGTTGGTGTTAAAAAAGCAAGGACACGTGTTTACATTGAGCTAACATTGAACTTACGAACAAAAGCTTAGGAATCCATAAATTCTTTTCAAATCTTCCTAACAAACACAAAAATTAACTACCTGTTGGGGGAACATTGGTAGTTAAATGCATAAACTAACAATAAATAATAACTTTCCTCTTTTTCCATCTCATTTTTTACGTCTTTTTTTAATTTGCTGCCATAAAAAACAAAGTTGTTATTATTTTGTAGCAAAAGGTTTCTTCTGTTTACAACAGCCATTTTTTTATGAACTCTTTTCTCTCAAGCGGGAAATTGATTTTCATAAGTCCACTAGAGCAGAAAATGCAGTCGTATGGAAACCTACCTTAAGTGGACAAAATTAGCTAAAAATAGTTTTTTTCTTGCATTCTAATGTACCTTCACCACAGCTTACTTTGAATCTGTTCATAAGATGTTTTTGATTTTTTGCATTAAGTTACTTATTAATAAATACTAGAAAGTGACAATTTTTGATTTAAAAAAATATAATGAACAAAAAATAAAATACATAGGTGAATATTATCATAGCACATCCGTATTTAATTCTCAACAGAGAATGCTTCACCACGATCAGACCTCTGATCATGACGGGCAAGTATAATGCGTGTAAGTCATATGTTAGTGATGAACAAAGTAGTTCTTCTTCAATATGACTTACACGCATTATACTCGCCTGTCATGATCAGAGGTCTGATCGGGGTGAAGCATTCTCTGTTGAGAATTAAATACGGATGTGCTATGATAATATTCACCTATGTATACACACCATCCGGATAAACAATCTGAGTTCATCGCTAACATATTGCCGCACGTAGTGTAGTTGGTTTGTCCGCGACTCCCAGTTCTGGGGACCGCGGTCCATTCCTGCTCGCTGCCAGGCAGTATGTTAGTGATGAACAAAGTAGTTCTTCTTCAATATAAAAAACAAAATATTAAGAAAACTTTCTGATATTTTTCAAGTAGAAAACATTGACAGTAAACTTAACCCTTCGTGTAAACTAAAGCACTTGCCTTCTGATTTTATCCATTTGTCGTCTTCAACGAGATTGCGGTTGCAGAGATCACCATAACAACAACAGTAATACTCGTTTTTCTTTTTGAATTGGATGGCAGTTGGTTGGTATAGCACACATTTATGATAAGCACATTTTTTATGAGCATCATCAGATGCGATGCACCCAGATGGAAGATATTTTCGTTGATATCCTAAAGGAGATTTGATGACATAACCCATACAAGCAATATCCTTGTGAGGACACTCTTCATTTATGCAAAAAGTATCATTGTGTTTACACTTTTCTTGCGTCACATTGTCTTTTGGAAATGAAAGACAGACCAGTCCATTAGCTAGAAAATATAAATACAGGGTTAATAAATCTTATTTTAATCCAGCACAACAGTGAATGTTAATGTATAAAATATCACATCCAATTCAAAATTTAAGATTAGTCAGCTTTTGCAATGTTGTGTGCTTAAATAGCGTGCTTCGGGTTTCAGAGTTATTTTATATACTTTATGTTTGTGTTAAAAAACTGTGGACCCTGGCCATAATAGGGGTTTAACTTACATACAAAAGAACACACTACTATCAACAAACAGAATATATATTTTCTTGAATACAATTTTATGACATTAAACTTTTCACTGTTGTAAACAATTGGTTTTCAAAGGGAATATAAACAACCAATCCTCTATTAACAGTATGTATATAATGCAATTAAACTTGCTAAGATTTTTGGTTGATAAGCACGTTCTTTTTATTGTAGATATGAATTATTATAAACCTGGACATACATAATTTAAAACTTCTCTACATATAGGTTAAGGGATATTAAAAACATGCAAGTACAACCTGCTTAGCAGGACATACATACCTATACCTACACAATTTATTGGAAAAGGGTTATTAATATACCCGTCAAACCCATGCTAGCATGGAAAACGGACATTAAGCCGAGATTGATAATGATGATGTCTAATAACGTAATCTTATGCGTATATGATTACATAGTTACGACAGTATATTATGCTTCCGAAAATATACTTGTGTTTTACGAATATTTTTCCAAATGTGGAAGATTTTACTGATGTGCTCTTACCCTCCATATTTCTAGGTGTAAAAATAATTTGCTAGTGAGATTGCTATTTTTCTTGTTTTAAAATTAAATAACTAGTGAACAAGGGTTCTTTAGGGCAGCTCTGTGAACATTTCAGTGAGTTAATAAGATCATGTCAGTCCCAACATAAGATTAAAAGGAAGACAACCTAAAAATTATTTTTTGATATTTGACCCAACTAATCCATAAAGTTTTGAAATTAAATATAGTTAGTTCCTGAATGTTTACTTTCATCGTCAATAAGCTGATGTTTGGTCTATGAATTGTCCTGTTTTACAGAACGCCTTTTTCACTTATGATCTAAGACCAACAACAATGATGATATTAAAGATATTATTTCAGTTTGTCTGTTCAGTATTCATATTACTGTGGAAAGTATTTCAGCGTGGTTGTGAGGTGAGTCAAAATATAGATAGGAATGTGGGTAGATTTTTCTTTGCTTTTCTCATCATTTCTTAGAAATTCTGATACGTAAATAAAAAGAGTGCAATTTTTTTTCTCGATGGACATTCGATAAGAGGAAACTAACCAAACTAATTTTTGTGTTACGCCTAATTAGTGTCACTACTACTGAATTAACAAAAAATGATAATTATATATATACTAGTCGACAAGCCCCGTGGAAAAATCCACTTAGGCAAAAAAATCAATGCAAAAATAGGTTGTTTCAGATGCTTTGCCGACGTCAGCAGTGCATATAGAAAAAAAAATTGCCGAAAATTAATTCATTCGTTGCCTCTATTGTGTAGAGCTTAAAACGCTGATCAAGAAAATGTATATGATCATGTGCTTTTGATGAGCGGTTAATGAGATATAAGGGTCTTAAAATTTTGCTGACGTCAGAAATTTGTACACCTGTTGCCTTCAACGCATAGATCTTGAAACACTGATCAAGAAAATGCATAGGATCATGTATCTTTGACAAACGGTTGCAGAGATATTAGGGTTTGAAGGTTTTTTGATGACGTCATCAACCCGTCCATTCCGAAACGGATTTAGGGACCCAGGTTTAGGAAACTTACCCAAATTGGTCCCAGGTGGTCCCTAGTTACCCACGCGGTAAAAAATCATTGACGTCACCACCTCGTTTCCAAGTTATTTGGCCTCAAAGTTTTAGGTGCACTGTAATGGCTCATTAATTTAATATAGGATATTAACGTTAAAGTAGTGTTATTGACGTGGCGACGTAACGTCAGAAAATTTAACATATTAGACATGCATTTTTCGGCAACATCAAAGCAAAATGAAGAAATCCACTTTGCCTGTTACAAACACACAAACACACAGACACACTCTCCGTATTATTATAAGAGATATATCCAAAACTACAAAAATGGTAAGGCAGAAACCACGTTAGCTAAATTTTTGGTTTTTAATAAACTAGTCGTTAGCCCGTGGAACGGTCCTTTTTATACCGCATTGCGTGTGTCTCGCTACTTGCGCAGCTAAGCTACCATTTTGCGTGATGGACAGACGTATACGGGTATTTTAATATAGATGTTGTGCCACTTACAGATTCTCATATTAAAAAAAATACATATGTTAACATGTGGTTAATCGCTGGTGTAGTACTGGGAAAAACGTAATAAATAACAACATTTTTCTTTTTCATTTTATGGCCTATGGAACCTCAAAAGGAACTAACCAAACATTTTTTTATGTGATACATTATAAACGAAGGTGTGGGCATAAAAAAAATAGTGTCATTTTGACACTAAAACAACATAGCTAGCTATCTAGCTATATATATCCTTTTTTCTCAATTTAATATTACACTTATAAACATGTCTAACTAAATAGACTAATTTGCTGTTTGCCCCGACATATCAGTAAGAAAATATCAGTAAGCTAGCTAGCCTTCCTAGTTTGGGCATCACATACGAAAAAAATGCTCAAATTTTTCTGACGCTAAAAGCTGACTGGCTGCCAGCGTTGTAACTACGTCGTTTAGCTATCAATAATACAGAAAATAATTCAGAAAAAATGACTTACTAAACAAAAATTGAGTGAAGGAAAAACCACAACTAAAATAAATAAAAAATATACTTCAAGTGTGTCATAGTTTACTTTGTATCGCCTCGTTTCGTTTGCCGTGCAAGAAACCACGCGAAAATATTCTGGTTCTCGAAAAACATTAGTTTTGTTTCCAATTAACTAGGTCCCCAGGGCCTCTTGACCCCTGCGTCGTTGGAGGCCAACCTCCTTCCCAGCCTAATTTTCACTTTTTGATATTTTCTCTCTTCGCGCCGTCTTGGATATCAAAAAGCGAAAAATGTGGTCTTAAGAACGAGTTTGCCTTGGAGCCGTGACGACAGATCCACACATATGCTAAAACTGCTTACGCTATTTTATCTGCATTGGGATTATTTCATATCACCTCCTGGTGCGTTTAGAACCAGAGAGTGCTCTCGTAGGAGACACACAATAAAAGAGGAAAAAGAAGATGGAGATTTAGAAAAGTGCTATCACCAGAGGAAGGTTTTGAATATATTCCTGATTCTAAATACAAAACCTTTACAACCTAGTTATCGTAAAAAAGCAATGAAACTTGAAAGTACTACTAGTTTGTTAACCAAATATATCGCATTTGCATTCGCACAGAGAGAATGCGGGCATTTCAAAATCTGATAAAACAGGGTCGGTGAAGTCGCTTTGAGAGTTCCGACTGGTATGGCCTTCTTTTTCCACGGATTAAATATCTGACAAACAACGGATAGCCATTTCTATCTTCTTTGTCTAATTGATTCAAAAAAATCAAAAAAAATTCTGGTAGCTAAATACAGTCCTCGTCCCCAGGTTTGTTGGCCTATGCCAAAGCCGCTAGCGCTTACTTGACGGCAAAAAACCCTGAGGGACGAGGTTGAGCTAAATAGCATTAAAAATGAAAGCCAATATAATTTTGGAAATTATCTTAGTTTTATGCGGAATAAAGAAATTTTATCCCATGGTCAAATTTCTTTTGTGACGTACTATCCAAATTATTTGTTTGTTGAAATTATTTGCCGATCCATATTCCGTCGGCCGATAAGGTATATACATACGATGATGCTTGTAGAACGACAAATCTTACTCTTCATCTCCCCTTCAACTATTTACACAACGAAAAGTAAAACTACACACACACGTACAGCAAATATTATTATTCTCTAACACATTTTACAATTCGCAACATAAATTTAAATAAAACAGCGCAAATATAAAGCACTGGGCTTATTGTTGATATTTTTATCAAATTTGTGGTGAAGACGAACATTTATTAACATATTTACACGTTTAATAAACATTAGAAGTATAACTACGAAGAAATATAACCTCTAGAAAACACTTTACACTTGCATTCACAATATATTCTCTCCACATAAATATATGCAATGATATCGCGAAAAGTTAATTCTTTACGCTGTCCAATTGAGATATGTATAAAGTTACAAAAGACTAACAAGGAAATTCAAACCGATGCAAGAATTTATGTAAACACTACTCACGAATACTTGGACGAACACAAAAGATTTTAAATCCAATTCAAAGTGAAACAAATGTCAACAGTTGAACTTTTCAATGCTGCGTGGAATCTTACTCTACCTTAATTCCACTCAGTCCTCATATAAAAAGACCACTTAATCGTCGTTTCATATTTTTGTTTGTTTTAATTTTACTAGCTACACTAGAGTACCGCATAATCACCCCTCCTGAGTGTTAGTTTTTTTTAAAAATTATCAAATGGCTATAGATGAGGTAATTGTAACAGGGGCTGTTTATGCGGTATTTCCTGAGAAAATTTTCGATAGAACTCTAAATATACAGTAGTGTAACGTCGTATACAGCATACAGCATACATGTACACGTCACGTCGGCATACAGCATACATGTACACGTCACGTCGTATACAGCATACATGTACACGTCACGTCGGCATACAGCATACATGTACACGTCACGTCGGTTTTGAAAGTGTTCACCTAGATATTCCTATCACCAAATCTCTATTTTTTCTTCATTTCGTAATATATTCGACTTTACTGTACTTATGTTGTCCATCTAGAGAAAAGAAAGTAGTAAAAAAATGTGGGTAAAAAATCAGATCAAATTAACCTTCTAGCGAAAGAACAAATTGAGTCAAAGAAAAAGTTCTCAGGTCAAAATATGAATTTCACAGACGCATCCTCCCATACTGTAAATAAACAGAAGACAAGAAACAAGTAACCAATGAGATGTGAACCCTGAAAACAACGTTGTGCTAAACAGTCTGATCTCGCTACTCTCTCGTATCTGATTGTAAGGAGGAGTCAAACTGGTACTTTGAAAAAATCTCCTTCCATCCCCCTCCATCCTAAAAATTGGCACCCCTCAAAAACGACAAAAAATTATATTGCCAGAGAAATTAAAAGAAAACACATTAGACAGAATATAAAAATCTTTTGAAACAATGCAATTTAGGCCGTAAAATGAAAATGTTTTGAAAGTTGTGTTTCCAGTTATCAGTTTTTCAAACCGTTTTTAGTAAAAGCCCTGTTTTTTCAACTTTTCTAGTTTAGCATCAATGGCAACCCTGTCATACACACAGCTGAAAAAGAAAGTACAAAAATGTTATATTTTAGATACAAATTCTCACCATTTCTGTAATATCCAGTTCTAATTCTGCCAGCATGCGCTTGTAGTGGTTCGATCTCACTTTCAGTTATACTAAAAACAAAAGAACACGATAACATGCACGTAATTACCCCCATCCCCCCTCCCCCCCCCCCGGTCGTGATATGTTCAAAATCTCCAGATAGAATTGGGTTACTTGTTATACCAAATATCTGTCTTAGCCCTTAGCAACTCGGTTGCTCATAAAAAACGGATACATGAACAGAAACGTAAGAGAAACAATAAACAAAACATACATGCGCCCTCTATTTTCCCAGATTAGGCCTATGATCTAACAACCAAATCGAGTATTAAAATATTTAAAAGTACAACCCTTTGGACATATAGATTAAAGTTTTTTTTACCCATAATGGAATCATGGTAGTCTCAGAATAAGTGTAAATTAAATGTTTTTGGTATAAATTTCCGTCGTAATAGGGTAGCCGGCAACAACTACAACAAAGATGCGAAAAAAAGGATGAGAATATCACCTTTGTTCTGCTTTGAGAGCTTTTTCGTGTTCTTTATTTTCATCTTTCCATATGTTCAGTTCTTTCTGCATACTATCAATGTCTTCCTGTGGCGTGAATAAAAACATCGAAAAATATGCATTAAAATCCACCTACAACGTACTCAATGTATTTCATGGCTTCTATCGCACGTGTCATTCGTAAAACGTACTAGCATATGTAAAACTGAAACTTAACATTTGTGATAACGAACACACCTGTATATAGTCCATTATTTTACCCAACGGGTGTGCACTCCTCACAAGATGTTGAATGCTACCACGTAATTTCTCAATCTAAAACAACGATGTTTAAGAAATAAGATAAACAGCCACGCAAGAAAAAGTTGACAACAAAACTGCTGTAGATAAACATTATGTCGAATTCAACACACAATAATATGTTACCTCTTTCTCAGCTATCTCTCTTTCTTTTTTACGAGCTGCATCAAAAATCACAGGTTTCTCCTACACATAAAAGATGGAGTGTGTACAACGCAATCATAATGCTTGGTAAAATTTTACCCAGCAAACCTTAACGAGATAAATTTTCGCAAATTTTGCGATATTTTGTTGCTGTCTTGAAAAAGTCTAGGAAAATAACTATTTTCTGCAATTTTTAACTACATTGTTCCCTATTACTCGCGATAATTTGTTTTCGAAGAATCTAAACCAAGTATGCTTTAAAATTATACCTCTTGCTTATTGTTCTGTCGTGCGTCAGCTTCTTTCTTACTTTCCAACATTTTTCGAACTAAGCTGCCTATAAAATAAAAATTCGCATGCGTAATAGAGATTTTTTTTAAATTTACACGCATGCTCACTGAGTCAGATCCAGAATCCAGAAAAGTAATTTATAAATTTAAACGTCTAAAAACATCAAATTCGGTATATTTATATATTTATTTCTTAAACAAAAAATGATATTATACCGTGTTCTTCTGTATTGATAAGATCAGAATTGCTTTCAGATGATTTCTAAAACAAACAATAACATATATATCAAGTCAAACTCTCTCGCTTCCTTTACCATCAACAATTATTTCATGACCTCCATGGCTAAACTGATGGGGAAAATACAGCAATTAGCAGGTGTAAAATTTTGATATGACTTAACAGAAAATATATAAATCATTTCTGTTGTTTGTCTATCGATACTTCTAGCGGTATGATTTATATGTCATGAACTCAAATGTTTAGGTTTGTCAAAGTTTCGAGAGATATTTCTTTCACCAAGATGTGAACTTGAATTATGGTGGATAATAATGTTCATGAAGTGCGATGTTCAGAAACCAATCTGTTACTTACAACTTCGAGCAGATTTTGCAAGGATGGATCATCTTCTACAATAAAAGTGTCATCTTCATCGTCATCTTCGAGTCCATTTCTTGTGTCAATGATCACTGGTGCAACTGGTTTGCCAGAAGTTACTCTAAACACGGAATGAGACAATGTTTATTAGCGCGAATGAATCATAATCACATATGGTGACTCTTTCCATTCGCACTTCATTTTTCTGCATACGCAAGAATTCTTTCTCAGTGCTAATTATGCTTAATTTAGTCTCACACTTATTGTATTCTTATACAATTAAATAACACGCGTCTTTAGGATGAAACTAGCTGCTGGTAGCTCAGTAGGGTCGTTTATGTGTAATTGCCTGCAGATACAAACAGATATAACAAAAGACCTCTACATGTATTCACAGAATAGTTGATAGACTATCAACTATGTTCACAGTTATAAAAAACTGAATTTTCACAGTCTCGTTGAACTTTCTTGGTTATTCCCTTTCAGGCTGCTAGTTATGTTTACGCTTCTAAGCTTTTTATGTTTATAACCGTGTACTTTTAAAACAAATTAAGTGTATCAAAGTGTAACAAAACTTCAACTCACTCAAACTCAACAGTCTTCTCTACAATCAATCGAAAGGTGTGCTTCACGAATAATTTATGGTCCAGAAAACGATAAAAAGATAACACCGATATATCAAAAGAGGAATGTCAAAGCATGTCTTACAGTACGAAAATGTGTTAATGGAAATGTATGTAGTCCGATAAAAAGCTATTTTGAGTTGAATGAGCACAACCTTCGTACAAGAAACCAAGGTTGTCTAATAAAATTACCTAAACTAAGACTCGAGCTAGGTAAACAAACATTTGAATATTAATGAGCAAAATTGTATAATGATCTCCCATTGAACATTAGGCACGAAGCAAATTTTTCAAAATTTAAGGAACTTTTAATTTCACATGTTTTTAACTAATTTAACTCTCGTATGAGCATCCAGGGAGGCAGCAAAGATTCAGGGGTTGTTTGGTTGTCTTTTCTCTTCTTATTCTCTCTCCTGCTGAAACTTTGCTGCACCTCTGGATGACCCCATGCCTTTTACTGTGTTATAAATAAATAAATAAATCATAGATGTGTATATTTTTAGTTTTTAACCATTTATTATTATTATTAGTATTTATTTATTTATTTATTTTTTTTCATTTATGCCTCTTTTTATAACAGGTCACACAATGATAGCAGTTTTATATTTTTGTAAATACTGAAGTGTAATTACTTGTTTGTAAATATTGAGATAATAATAATAATAATAAAGAATTAAAAACATTCAGGCATAAGGACGCATATCAAAAAAATAAAAATCACCTTTGTGGTTCTTCTGTAGGTTCACTTTTCTTCACTTTCGGAGGTGCTGGTCTAGCACTGCTGGGACGAGCAGGACGACGACTACAAATATGAATGTTCAAAAATATCACATTCTGATATTGTTTCATTATGTAGTCACTACAGTAACATATTGCAAACGTTATGAGACTTACACAGCAGATTGTTGACGAGTAGGTGGTTGGTTGGAATCAGTAACAGAACTTTTAGATCCAGACCGATGTATCTCATTTTCTTTATCTGATATAAATGAAAAATTAGCATATAAAATAATTTCCCCTTGATTCAACAACACTATTCCAAGGTTTTCTGTTTTTTTTACCTTTGAACCCTTTATATGTAGAATATCTATAGTGGCATTCTTTTTTCCAACAAAACAGGTAAGACTTTAGAGAAAGTAAGTGTTTTTCTGAAGACAGAAACGTCTTTCTTTTTTTACTAGAGGAATAATTTCAACAATATATTCTTGTTTCATATGCCAACACTTTTAATTGAAAAACAATGCTTTAAAAACTATTGAATTATACATGAAAATTACCTCGGCCTGGAGTTTCCTCATCTAAAAAAATAGGTAAATAAAAATTTCTTACGGCTTTAGAGCCATTAAACTTAAATTCACACTAAAAAATGTTCTGAACTTCGTGTGGAGACATACTGAGTTGAACATGTTTCTCTTGCTCTTCTGAAATCACGTCATTTCTTATTATAAAAGTTAAACGCAATTTGACACGAAGGAAAACCGGAGATACTATACTTAATTCTATTGGTGTTTCAGACTGCAAAACCAGCCAATAAATTCTTACCAGACAATGGCCTTCTTTGACCTTTAGCCGAAGCTGGTCTTTGGATGCTTCGACCACTTCCCTGATCATCTTCTTGCTAGTAGAATAAATATTTCGTTAATAAATTATGTTTAAAATCTTATTTATTTTTCATTTATAGCAGGTGGTTAGAGAAGAATTGTAAGCTTAAAATATAAAAGAGAAGACGTTTAGTTATTATTTTTTAAATATATTAAGGATATAAAAAGACATCACCACCAAGGTGGATCAACGAATATGATAATTCTTACCTCATCATCATCAGCATTGTTGGCGCTCTAGATAAAATAAGAAAAAACTTGATGCAAATGAATTTTAAATCAAGAACATAAGACTAGTTTCAAGTTCCACCTGTTTTTAAGGTATAAAAATATTTGTAAAAAAATATTATCTGCTTTCCTTCTGTTATAAACAGATACACTCAGTTAAGACATTATTGTAAGCATTATATTTATTTATCCATTTGAAGATAAAAATGTCGACATTAGTATCTCTAATTGATTTTTAGTCTAACATTACAGTAACATGCGATGCTTAAATTTACTGTATCATAGTGAAAAAAAATGTTATTTGCAATATTTTTTTAAAATATATCTGCTTAGAGAAATAAAGCATTCAAAAAAAAATTTAAATTAGTAGAAATATCATCTAAAAATTCAACACATAATAACAGAATCTGCATTCTTTTGTTTCAATATTTCAAAACAAATCATGTAAGGGCATGTACTTAGGAAAGCCAATGTTAAGCCAAGTAATAATAAGCTTGAATGTTCTTATATTGCGGAAAACTGCATTAATTTCTGCATTATCTGAAAAACACAAAAGAAAAAATGTTTTTCTAGTAAAATATACTTCACTAAAATACATGAAAATTAACGAATCGTAGTGATCTGCGATTTAATTGCATCACATTTTCTGTATACTGCTGTAAAAGTTAAGCTGGTGCGATGATAGCTGAATTACAGTTATGTGTAATGAGTTATTTTTATTTACCTCAGTATTATCAACATCAATGTTCTAAATAAATATTAAAAAAATTAAGAAAATATTATAAAATGATTGTGTGAGATAAGTGAAACTTTAAAAGGTGTAATTTCTTACTTGTTGAAAAAATAATAAAATATTATATATTTTAGTTATCTATTTACTATATCAGTTCTCCTTATATTGTATTATATTTGTGGTATTATATTATTTGTAAAATTTAAAAAGATCATCGTGTTTTTCAATACTGATTTTAACTAACTTATTTTTCTTTCCACAAAATTAGCACAAACACTTATAACACTGTTAAAAATTGCTTACAGCAGAATATTACGATATATATTTCATTTCATTTTCTATCTTCATTATTACCAAAGTTTATCCATTCTCATTAAAGACATTTATACATTAATCACTGTCCAAACAAACAAGGAAGTACTTTTTCACAATGAAAAAAAATTACAACGACAAAGTGTATAATTTTTTAAAGAACAGCCAAAAACATATTCAGGTAAAGCAGAGTGTCATTGTTTGTGTGCTTGTCCCATCAAATGGATTCAAACGTTTCTTTCAACACACTTTTAGTTCCAAGCATTTTTTAATTTATTTTTTTGTCAGAAGAATGGATGACTGTCAAAATAGGATAAAAAATAATGTAATTTCATCTGTTATATCAAAAAGAATACAATATTTCTTGTATTTTTGTTCAACATGACAACAGGTTAAAGCAGCATTGAAGTCATATTTAGCTTTTGATCTCAAAATAAGCAGCCGAAATGATCTGACGATTTTAAGATGCAGTAAAACAAAATACAAAAAGTCATACCAAAGACGTTTCTGATGTTCTTTCTTTCTTCTCTCTATCCTTCTTCCTTTCTTTGCTCTTTTCTTTATCCTTTTCAGATCTTTCTTTGGACGACCTTTCCTTATCATCTCCACGAGACTTTCGTTCTTTCTTGCTCCTTTCCCCATCTTTCTCCCCATCTTGATCTCGAGAACTTTTCTCCTTATCTTTTGAACTTCCTTCCCGTTCCTTGGAGCTTCCCTCTCTATCCTTAGAGTTTTTCTCCCGATCCCTAGAGCTTTTATCTCGATCTTTTGAACTCCCTTCTCGATCCTTAGAACGTTTATCTCGATCTTTTGAGCTTCCCTCTCTGTCTTTAGAACTCCCTTCACGATCCTTTTTTCTTTCTTTCCTTTCCTCTTTCTGAAAATAATAATTAGACAGCAATGCATTTTGTGCATATTTATAAATCAATTATTTACAACATTAAATAACAACAGCTTTGGTTATGACAAAAAGAGATCTTAGTATGTCATTTTGAAAGCTTTTCATAAAGCAATTTAGATTCTTATTTAGTATTGGGGAAAACAATACTTACTGATACGAACCCTTTTTCTTACAGGAACAGGCTGCTAAAATACCACTATGTTAACAATCGTTCTTAATTTTTTTACCTTCCTTTTTCTCAATTCAATGTTTTTCGGGTGAAGTGATGCATACGAACAAACAGGATTTACTCACTTAACTTTATACAATCAGCACCCCTCTAAATTCTCTCTTATTTAGCTATGCATAAAAACAACACCTACAGGTCTATCCTCTTTACTCCTTCCACTCCCTTCTCTCTCTTTTTTTCTTTCTTTACTTTCCCCATCATTTGCGTCACTTTTTCTATCCTTACTGCGCTCTCTATGTTCTCCATCTTTCTCCTTCTCTCGTTTTCTTTCTTTATCTTTTTTCTCCTCCTTTCTGTCGTCCATCTTTTCGCTTCGCTCTTTTATCTTTTCCTTGCTACGTTTTTCATCTATCACTTCATCTTCTCGATTTTTTTCTTTGCTAGTTTTTCCCTCGTCACTTTTGCTTGCAGAACGAGAACTTTTTCTAATATGAAACAAAACAAATATTTTATGAGCTAGTATATTTACACAGAAATTTTAACGTTTATAAAAACTTTTATTCGTGCATTTGATCATGGTCAAAAATTATTCAATTTTTTACTAATCACCACATTTTTTCACTGTCAACCAAATTTTTTTACTTGTAACCAATTTTTTTCACTGGTAACCAATTTTTTTACTAGTAACCACATATTTTTTTTACTAGTAACCGATTTTTTTTACTAATAACCACATTTTTTTTAATGGTAACCAATTTTTTTTACTAATAACAACATTTTTTTTACTGGTAAACAATTATTTTTTGACTGGTAACCACATTTTTGACACATTTGCATTTTGAGTAAGGTTAGTTAAAAATGTCACGAAATAGAAGTCCATTTTTTTACATGATCATTTGTTAAAATGATCATGTAAAAAAGCCATGAAAACTTACTTTTTGCCAGATGGTTTTTCACCAGATAATACTTTCTTTACGCTATCACTTGTATCAATCTAAAAACACGAAACACACAATTTCACTATCCACAACAAATATTTGTGTAACTGTTCATGGATATACGGCAACTACTACTTATTGGGACAACCAAAAATCTGTTTGATGTCATTGAAATTAAATCTTTTTGAGTTTGTGAAAACGTGATGACGTATTTAAAACCAAAAACATACCTTTTTTATGCATACTTTTCCAAGCGCTTGCAAAAATTCATTTGTTTTTTCTGGCTCGTGCCCAGCCACAATTTTTGACGGTCTGACGCTCAAAGTATCACCAAGAGCAAAGCCTACAAACAATTATGTTGTTAATTATGTTGCAGATGTTTAAATAACAACTGGTTGATGGCAATCATCAATGTACTTCTGCAAGCTTACTTTTTGAAGTGTTACGAATCATTGTTTGTAACCTCCACATAAAATTCTGAAGCAAACTGTACCCTTAAAATTTTGAACGTTGACTACTGCTGTCAAAGCTTTAAAATTCATTTTCATCTTGCACAACCAGATATTACATAGTCCATAAAATGGCTGCCTTAAGAAGGAAGTAGTATCGCAGAAAAATGTAAATATGGGACTTGGTATGCAGCAGGCTAAAAAGTTTATCTTTTGCTAGGTTGGTAAAGCATTCCAAAATTTGGAAGGCATAAATACTGAGATTTCTGGACTGTAAAAAAAATACAAGGTGTTTGGGTAAAAAGATTTTTTTTCTCTAGATTATTAAAAGAATAAACTTAAAACAGCTGGACTGACGCTAGGGTAGGTCACATTGTAAACATGGGCTGGGACATACTGTCAATCAAAGTAATTAAATGTGGAGAAAAGAAGGCATATAAAAATTATTTAAGATTAAAACTTACCAATACAGTCTATTGCTTTTTGTAGAAAAGTTACTTTAGCGTCTTTCTCCTAAAGAAGCAGTCACATTAAATCAAAAAAAGACATAATTGTACACAATACTTTCAGCAATTCTTCAAAAACACCGGCTTTTTATTTGTGATAAATTAAAAGGCTATCCTTTAAACTAGGAAACATAAGTAAGAACATCATGAGGTAAAAATTCAAAAGTTTGTACAATGGTTGTTTGTAACAAAAAATGCCAAAGCTTAATAACAAAGCTTAATAACGGTACTACTTTGGCAAATATCTGCTACGGTAAATATTTCTGAAATTCGAAGGCTGCCCAACCATTCACGTATCATCCTTCCCAAATAGTCAAGATCATCAAGCTTCACTACCCATGTCACACTACCATACAACGCAACACTACTACTCATAGTGTCCCTCCCTTTTTTTTTAAAGGGGGGGACCAAATTTTTAAAAAATCCAATGAGGGGAGGGGGGGGGGGATACCTGCACATGTTACTCATCTTCAATTAATTTATAAGCTGTCAAATGGTTATGCTGTGTTTATATGATTAGTTCTTTATACAAGCAATTATTTTACTGGTGGTAGTCTGTCTTCAATCATTCAGTTTATGAGTACAATTGAAAAAACGAAAATTATCAAGGGGGGAAACAAATCACTAGGACACTTTGAACACTTCTTAAACAGACCTCATACAACATAACACTTCTTACACAGGTCTCATACAACCTACATTTTACCTCCATCAACAAGACTTTGCCAGTTAACAAAGGAAGTAACTCTCTAGACTTTTTCCAAGCAGAGTAACATTTCTTCCAACAGCCTTTCACTACCCAACATATGACATCAGAAATTCTTAATAACAGCCTTAAAAATATTGTATTTCTCACACAGCCTAGCTTTGCTTTTGGTTTCTTTTCTACCTAGTTGAATGGCCTGTGGAAAAATCCACTTCATTAGGAAGACAAACAGTTGCGGAGATATTTTTTGATGAGGTTCTCAATGATAAATAACGTGTAGGGTTATGTGCTATCGACGAACACTTAAGGAGCACTTCAACTACAGCATTAAAACAGTTAATAACCACTTGTGGTTAAATTAAACCATCGTGGAAAATGTTAAAATTTCTGACGTCATCTCCTGCGTGGATAACTAGGGACCACCTAGGACCAAAATAGGACCAATTTCTTAATGCTGGGTTAACCTGGCATTTCGCAAAGAAAAAGAAATAGTGCGCTAAAGACTACATTGAGAACAAGACGTTATATAAAGTGAGAATGCTATAAATATGTTGCTATAAAATGTGTAAAGTAGTGAGTTTGTCAACATGTTAAGTTCAAATGTCAACAAAATTTTGCCAACATGAGTTACAAAACTGCCACAGTGTTCTAATAAGTAAGAAAATGCGACGTTATTGTCAAAAAAGTAAAAAAAAAAGTAAAAAAATGACAATTTCAGCGCATTGATGCAAGACAGGTAACATTGTTAGCTAAATGAAAATCCATGAAAATGATTTATCAGTACGTATATCTTGATAATATAAATATCTTAGATGAAAAATATAATATAATAGTCCTGAAAATGTTCACAAAAAACACTTTTTATATCTAGAGTGCCAAATTTTATCATAAACGGTAAAGTTCAAAACCTTAATTATAATTGACCAAAATGACCTGAATTTTTTAGAATAGATTCAATGAAAGGATTACTATAAGAAAATAAACAATTAAGACAATCAATGCGGTGAGTTAGACATAAAATTATCATTTCAAATGTACAATTAAAACTTTTTTTCAAAATGTGTAGGCAAATTCAACAAAAACGGTTGAGTTGTAAACCTTGTAACTTTCATTCTAATTGACGAAATGACCAGATTTTTTCAGCTTAGGTTCATTGAGAGAGTACTTACTTAACATGAAATGTCATCAAACTATAATTTATACATAAGGAACACTTTGAGAACTAAAGAAAACTTGTTAAAAGTTATTAAATGTGTAAAGGAATCACAATCGTTGTCCAGGCCTGGAAATTTGGCAGAAACGATCGTTTCGTTTCCGCGACGTTTCCGAGAATCAATAAAGACGGTAACGATAAATCGTTTCCCTTGGACAATATTTCAAATTATAATAATTTTATATTATAATATATATAATATTTATATTATAATATTTTACTACAATGGAGTAGGTCTTGTCACTAACTAGGGCGATTATGAAATGGTTCTCCACTGATTTATCGGTTTAAAGCTAATCGTTACCGTCGTTAACGTATCGTTTCCGCAAGGTCTACTTTGCGGAAATGAAAAAACGTTTTGATCGTTTCCGTCAGCTTCAAATCACGGTAACGATGAATCGTTTCCCTAGAATCCACAAATTTTCAGGCCTGTTGTCAACGTCTAAAGTTTTTAAATGACCTGACTGTATCATGAAGTTCAATTGGGGATTTTTTATAACATCTACCCCCACCCGATTGTACATTATATGACTAAATTCTGCACAATATGTGCGTCACAGGTACCAAACAGATGTCATTTTTATCTGGCCAAGTGAAAGTTTTATCTGACATTTCGTTTAATGAACTTAACAAGGATTTCCTTGTTTTTTAATAATGTTTCTACTATGTTCCCAATAAACCAGTTATTGTCAAAAACACAGGTAATGTAAATTCCAGAATTGTACAAAGTATGCTATTTAAAGTTTTTATTATTGACACACTTATATTAGTGAACAACTCATCAACTGACATTCTTCTCATTTCCATCTTATTCACTAACTGAGGAAAAAAACTATGGTGATTTCTAGCCAGTAATCGTACTTGCAATTTGAAAGTTGGACAATTGGCATCAGCATCAACGTTCGGAATATAAAAGAACTTTATACAGTGTATGTTCACTGCACACCAATTAAACGTTTTCTCAGGGGTATCAATTAGTTTGGTTGTATATTAGTGAAAGTCAAGCAATGTTTCTAGTGAAACTGTATTTATTTTATTCATTTGTATCCTTATATAGTTGGAAGCCACCAAAGTTCGACTTTCTGAAATTTTGCAAAAATAGCTGGGTTGAAAATTTCCAAGTAAAAAAGGATGCGGTTGAGCAAAATAGGGGGTTGTTATAAAAAGGGTGGGGTGCTCTATATTCCAGAGTAAATTATTGCTTCTTAGGTTACCAACCTCAAGTAAGACAGATCATTTAATTTAACCTCAAAACATTATTGCTCATTTTTTGTAATGTTTTAGTTTGCAGCCACTTTCTATTTCTTTTATTTAAACGTTACATCCTTTTTATTCATTAATGCATCTAAATTCAAGTTTCTGCCTGTCAAAACCTATCCGGAAAAATCATTTGAAATTGTAAAAAGATTCAATAAACTCAGTTACTTAGCTTGTGGCAATTTTCAAAATTGGCAATGTTAGAAAATTAGAGAGACTTATCAATGCATCAGAGATCTTGCTGAATTTTCTAAAAATACCAGGTATTTTTAGTCACATTTGGTGGCTATAAAAGACAAATGGAATTAGTAAGAGCGCAATTAAATTTGCTAGAAATTTTTCTCACTATTAATTTGTTGTAACTATTTAACATTGCAATTTGGTAGGTTCCAATATATTTTTAAACAAAAACAACAAAAGAGTGCTTTCTGATGTCTTGAATATGAGTTTAAATTAATAGGGTGTTTGCGTTACATATCCGTTACAGGATGAAAATCATAGTCTGACCTCGAAATAATAGTGGGATTACTCTTAAAATAATCAGGGTGGGGTTCCTAATAATATGGGGGTTGATTTAAAAATACAGGGGTTCTGAGCCCTCTGCCTTAGAATAAAAATTAAGGATTCAGGTGAAAAAATTAGGCTAACAGAGCTGATAATACATTTTACCCAATGAAAGAAGACATTACATTGTTTGTGATACAGTAAACTTGTCTTGTGGAGTCAGAGAGTTAAGTTAATTTTATAATATTAAACCAGGAATATCCATTTGTTTTTTATCCGATGCTTGTTTTTTTTATTCAATCTAGTTTATGTAGTAATCTCAGTTATATCTATAGTTATATCTCTGGATGCATTTATGATCTTATCTGTGAAAATTTCTGGCTTACACAACAATACCTTGACTTATATGTTGTTGTAAGCCCGCTTTTTTTTCACTTTGTTAGGCTGCTGTTACTCAGCTGATAGCATTATTCTGACCCAACTTAGAACACGGCCCGTCTAAAGACGGGACGGACCATCTTTAGACACGGTGGCCCATCTTTTGACACAGTGGCCCATCTTTTGAAATGCTGCCCTGTCAATTGACGGGCCAGGACCAACTTGCGACATGGCGTTAAAAGGTGTTTGCATACATCAAGACCTTGTATTTAACGTAAACTAACTCCAATAAAGTGAAAAAACTGAATTGGTGCAAAAAATTTTGTCGTATTGCTGTATATGGCTAGCTGAGATTAAATCGAGTTATGCATTTCAAGATTGTCGTGGGTAGCAAAAACAACACTACTTGGCAACTCTTGATGCAAGACCAGATCAGCGAATGCATTTTTTAAAGCAGTTAGAGACTTCCTTGTTGCATGATTGGAGATGTTTTTACCTGGATTGTTGTGTGCATAATGACTAGCTAAATAATTATGACTCAGATATCAAGATATAACATTTCGCTCAGTGTAATGTAATGTTATATATACAGCTAGCTAGCTAGCTATTTTTCAAGCTTTTTATGTTTACTTTTCAAGATAATCTTTGATGGAATTATTGCAACTTGACCTATTACGTAATTTGAGAGGCAGAATCGCTTTGGCTGGGGCAGCCACAATTGAAATATTGTGATATATATTTAGGAAAAAGAGACTTATGACTATGATTTAAAGTAATAATATGTGTTAGTTTATATTTTATGTGATCAGTCTCACCAGTTCTGAGCAATACACCCTTTCAATTATTTTCAGGAGTGGTCCACAAAGGCGGTTCTGGAGTCTTTAAAGCTCCCATTTGAGCTACAGAAACATTTTTTGAAATTCTTGCCCAACTGGACGACAGCCTTATGTGGGGATCAAACCCACAACCACTTGGACATGAGTCGAACGCTCTACTGACTGTGCTACTAAACCCCATTTATCAATTTTTTTTGTCCAATTTATGTCTCTGTTTGTTCAATTTTTAAGAAAAGCAGAATTTATGACATCGTATTTGTATTGCTCATTACTTTAGCTATATTTGTAATAGATTATATTTAGAGAATTCATGATTTATTCTCCTCCATACATTTTTTGTTCTTTTTAGTCCTCTCCTATAGACACTGCATTTCTCCACAGTTAAGCCAGGTCTGTCTTCATTTTTTTTTAAATTTGAAACAGTGTGTTGCCAATGTTACAAGGTTTAACTTTAGTCCGGGAGTCTTCAGACTGACTTATGTTGTGGTTGTCTCTAAAAAGTGCCAGTAGTTGGGCTTGTCCCTTTTTTTGGTACGACTTTTGAAAGCACAAGTGTCCTTTGTCAACAGTTGGGCCTGTCCCATCTTATGACACATTTTTTTAAATTGCAAGAGTCCTTTGTGTACAGTTGAGTTTGTCCCATTTAAAAACGGGAGATTCCTTTGTCAATAGTTAAACCTGTATCAACTTGAGACGAATTTGCATACATTTGTCCAAAGTTGGGCCAGGCCCGTCAATAGATGGGCCATCCCAACTGCGAACGCACCGACCCGTCTTTTGACAGGCCGTCCCGTCTAAAGACGGGCCAGTTGGGCCGGTGTTCGTAGTTGGGTCAGAACAGCATAACCAACTGGCATGACTGTGCAAATGCAAGAACATTTAAAAAATATTATAGAAAGACAAGGAAGAGGAAAAAACAGAAAAAAATTAAAACAAAAGAATTTTATTCAAATATTTATTTAGTTATTTATACCGCACTATGTGTTGATTAAGTAAAATTAAAATCAGCATACCGTGACATTTGCGGAGTTCATTTCATCCTCGCTATAAAGCCCATGCAAGGTCTGATTATTCTTTATCACTTCAGTTATGACATCATGCAGGAATCGAAATGGTGGTTTATTCAGCAGTTTTTCTGTAAGTGGTGGTTTCTTTATAGCTTTACCCAAAGTATCTTGTGTTTTTTTCACTATTTTTTCATCCATATTAATTTAGAAATGTCTGTATACATCAATGATTATTATATAACTGATATATACCTAAAAAACAAAAAATATTTAATGTCACAGCACTGTGAAGTAGAGATTTAGCACTTCCTGTCAGCCTATGACGACGATGTGTAACATTATATACAAACTGTTAGTTCTGAAAATAAATGGTTTGCACAATCAGCTTCTTAATAGATATCACTAAGTTTTATTATAATTACTAGTCGATAAGGCTCATGGAAAAACCCACTTAGGCAGAAGGAAGGACAATGAGAAAGATCTGTCATATAAATTTTAATTACGTCAGCAAATATTTTAGTATATTGCACACTGCCTTTTACCAAAAAATTAAACTGAAAATGTGAAAAAAGTACGTTTGCAAGGTGTAATTCCTAATTTAGCAAAAATGTTCTTAAAATCTTACACAAAATGTCAAATGTCAAATTGCATCAAATCCCCCACACAAAACTTACACAAAATATAAAGAAAAACATCTTGCAAGGTGTAAAATCGAGTTGATAGAAATTTACAACAAAGACACTCACAAAACCAACAGTAACAACACCGACGGTTACAATATCAACAGTCACAACACCAATAACAACAACATCAGAAATAACACATCTCAAATATGTGCTCTTACGTTTTCAACGTAATCAAAGTGTTTAAGTTGAAAACCTTTAATATTTTTTATCTGTAATGTCAAAAAAGCAGGCTTGCAAAAGTTAGCACAAATCAACAAAAAAAAGTTCTTTACGCATTTTAAATATTGTCTTTTTCCTAAAAGTTTATACAAAAATATCAAAAAGCCATAGTTTAAATAACATCAAATTTAAATCTAGAGAAATCAGTCATTCCAGTTGCATACCATCCTCTCTTAGAAAAAGTTACACAAAATGTAAAAAATCAACCAATTAACAACACAAAATTAATTATTTCTTGTTATCCATACTGCCCTTTGCCAAACATTTTAAATAAAAGTGTCAAAAAAGCGGTGAGCAAGGAGTAAATTTCAAATCAACAAAGTTCCTTATTTTACAGTTCTTTCTCACAAAAGTTTACACAAATGTAAAACAGGATAGCTTCTGAGGAGCAAATCCAAATTAACAAAAATCCGTTCATTCTGCATGTTGTATACTGTCTTTTCCCATAAAATCTTACACAAAAGTCAGTCATTTCAGTATATTGCATACAGTCCACAGCCATTAGGTTTTATACAAAATAGAAAAAATACAACTTGAAAGGGGTAAAATCTTATTTTATATTTTTTTTTTCTTTTAGTATATATACAGTATACATATATTCCCATATGGAAATGTAAAAAAAAAAAGTTTCAGTCATATAACATTCAGTAATTTTTGATCAACACCAAATATTAATTCACGTAACACTTTGTCAAACCGTATCATTTTTTTCTCATAAAAAATTGTGACAATAAAGTACAAAAATGACTTATTTTTCTAGATATAAATTTAATGAAAATAATGTCGAAAGTACTGATTTTTGTTGATATTGAATTTACTCCTTGCAAGTTGTTCTCCTCTCACATTTCAGAATAAAATATTGTAAAATACTCAACAAAAACATAAATGTGAAACGGTGGAATTTTTTTTCAGCAAAACTGACATCACATACAGTTCTTCCCCAACCAAACATTATATACACAAAATATAAAAAAACATCAGCTTACACAACAGCTTACACAACAGCTTACAGTGAAGTATAGTTTTTTCAGTATATATATTGCATGTGGTCCATTTCCACAACAGTTTACATCAAATTTTAAAAAACAGCAGTTTGCAACACGAACAATATAAATACCACTCTCTCCTGTGAAACTTTAACCCAAAAGGTAAAAAACTTAAATTTTCCCCAAAAATGTCAACAACCCTTGTGGATAAAATAAGAATTTACAAAAAACCAGTCACATTGGTATTTTACATGCAACAAAACAAAACAATAACACACATAACACACACACACACACACATGATATTCCATGACAGTTTACACGAAATGTGAGAAAAAATATACTCTATGAGCATAAAAATATCTGCGCACTAAAAAGTCCTAAAAAGTTCAGAAGTCTTTGGAAGATTTTTTGGCTTGTTAGCTCTATCTTCTATAATTATTATACTTAAAGCAGATCCCTAAGTAAGAGTACTAAGGTAGCTATAAATAGCTAAATAAGAGGAATAACAACATAACCCATAGGTTAGCTTAAGACAACCAGTTAAATATAGTTAAACTGGGGAGACTGAGCTAGCTTAGGCATATAGCTAGTAAAACACATTTAAAGAGGTAGTAGATATGGCTACATAAATTAGGATTATAACTTATCTGATACAACAGAATATAAATGTAACAATTATAAGATGAGTTCAACAAACCAGAGTTTTCCATTTGGCCAGCAAACTTTTTTAGCAGCTAACAGCTTAGTGTAGCACTTTGAATTTTAGGAAAAACATTAGTTACGCACAATTAATTATGCAAAAAATGTAAACAAATATGTTAGCTTTTAAAACTTTAAGAATTTGAGAAGTGGCTTTTTATGGAAATGAGAGTCTGCTTGACAATTTGAATTGTGCCACATAAACACTGAACGTCTAAAAAATATCAAAGTACTTACTTTTTCTGAATTCTAACCCACTTCTTCAAACTCTTCTCTTCTACTTCCAATAGCTTCTAACTTCACTTTTCTACTTTTACTTTTAACCTTCTTGATGTGCTCTCTAATCCACTCTACTTTTCCGCTTTAACTTACCTTGCTTTTACTATCTGCACTTTTTTCATTAGTAAGGGATCGTTACATTTGTTTAATGTTCGAAAAAAAGACATTTTTTATCTGCTTCTTTAGTTCGTCTTTGTCGAGAACTTTAAAAAACAATTTCTTTGTTTGTTTGTTTTTACGCCAAGGACTTTCTATTCTAATGCCATCCCGTTTGAAAGTACGTATTTGAGCGAATCATGTTGCTTATTTTCTATCACATGGTTTATATGATGGTTGCAAATTGTAAACAAAACAAAAAAACTCAAAAAACTCGCGCATTTGGGTGGTAAAAAATATCATCTTCAAATTATTATAGAGATTATTAGTTAACAAAACAAATACCTGTGACTAAATGCGAATTAGTGGGTCAATTGCATCAAACTAGTGCAAAATCAAAGGCATACTAAATTTCAATATCTATGCAAAGGTATATATATGTTAGAGCTACTCAAAACTCAAATATGTCTACAAATTTGGCAGTTTTTGCCTGTTGGGGGTCTTTAGAAGTTGAAAGACCTTGAAAAATTTGTCTCGTATGTGACAGAGATGAATTTGCAATATTAAATTAAGGATACGGTAGCCCTTTTTGACACACACAGAAGATTTATTTATCCTTCAGATATCTTCCAAAAGGTAAATAAATTCTTTGGTGAAGGGTCTCTTTAAGAGACAAGAGAGGAGTTGAACGTCCTCCACCATACCTTAGTTTAAAGGGGCGATTGTGGAAGTCCCATGAAATGCCACATAGTGATGGTGTCACTTTAAAAAACACCCAGTACGGTCTGTGAACGGTTGGCGCTAGGAAGGGCATCCAGCTGTAAAACAATGCCAAAACTCTTTATTAATGGCCGTAAGAACAGTTGATCAGACAAACTGCGTAAACGGGACTGGAACTCTAAGGAGTGAAGGTGTCGCGCACGGTAGGACAGATGTCAGGTGTGAGCATCGTCAGACCATCACCCAGCTATCACATCACAAGGTAGATAACACTAGGTTAAGGATGGCTAGTGTAAATGTTGGTACTCTGAGAGGTAGAGCAGGTGAAGTAGTTGAAATGTTAGAACGTAGATCTGTTGATATGTGTTGTGTTCAGGAAGTCAGGTGGAGAGGAGCTTCAGTGAGATTTGTGGGAGGAAGGAGGGCAAGGTATAAGCTTTTTTGGATTGGTAATAGTGATGGATATGGAGGAGTTGGCATATTTGTTGCAGAGAAGTGGGTAGAAAAATGTTATGCATGTTAATAGTCGTATTATAGTGATAAAGTTTTTGATAGGTAATAGGATTGAAACTTTTCTGTCAGTTTATGCTCCACAGTGTGGACTCAGTGAGGAAGATAAAGATAAGTTTTATGATGAGTTGATAGCAGTCACATCAAAGTTTGGAGACACTGAACTTGTCATGGTGGGCGGCGACTTTAATGGTCATGTTGGGAAGGTTATAGAGGTGTGCATGGAGGCTATGGATTTGGGAGCAGAAATAAGGAAGGTGAGAGATTGCTTGAGTTTGGAATGGTAACGGACATGGTGGTTTGCAACACATCATTCAGTAAGAGACAGAGTAGGCTGATAACATATGAGTCAGGAGGTTGTAAGACACAGATAGATTACTTCCTGGTTAGAAAGTCAGACAAGAAAGTGGTGAAGGACGTGAAAGTTATATCGGGGGAAGAGTGTGTTTCCCAGCATAGGTTGCTGGTTTGTGATCTTGAAGAGTGTTAAAGAAGCCAAGGGAAAGTACAGGCCCCGTCGTAAAGTCTGGAAGCTGAAGGAAGAGATTGTAGCAAGACAATTTAGTGCAAAGGTTCAGCAGTTAGCCCATATTGGTCAATGTGATAGTGACAATGTTGAAAGTACTTGGACTACTTTGAAGAATTGGCTTCTAGAAGCTTCTGATCATACCTGTGGGTGGACGAAAGGACCAGCTAGACATAGACAGACCCGGTGGTGGAATAATGAGGTTGACCAGTGTATAAAGGAAAAGAGGAAACTTTGGAAAGAGTGGAAGTCAGGTGGTAGTAAAAATATTTACTTAGAAGCTAAGCGTCGTGCTCGTACAGCAGTGTATGAGGCAAAATCAGAAGCAGAGAGAAACAGATTTGCAGATGTGTTAAGAAGGGAAGACCAGCGCAATGAGGTATTCAAGATAGCAAAGCAAATGAAGAAGACTAATCAAGATGTTGTAGGTGAGAAGTGTATACGTAATGATGAAGGTGTTTTGGCTAGCACAGTGGAGGAGAAAAGGGTAGCTTGGAAGAATTATTATCAGAGGTTGCTTAACACTGAGTTTGATTGGGATGAGGATAATTTGTCTGATGATGATGTTGTAGGAGGGTCAGCTATGCAGATCAAGACAGAATGGGTAGTGGAGGCTATTAGGAAATCAAAGATTGGCAAGGCTGCAGGAGTATCAGGTATTGTTGCAGAGATGGTAAAAGCATCTGGATATATTGGAGTTGAGCTTATTACAAGTCTTGCTAATCAGATTATAAAGGATGGTGCTATTCCGAGTGAGTGGCAGTCCAGTGTAATAGTGAATTGTTTCAAGGGCAAGGGTGATGCATTAGAAAGGGGTAACTATAGAGGTTTGAAGTTGGTTGATCAAGTAATGAAAGTTATTGAAAGAGTGATTGATAAGTTACTTAGAGAAAGAATTGATATAGATAAAATGCAATTTGGTTTCGTTCCAGGGCGTGGCATTACAGATGCAATATTTTTACTCAGACAGCTTCAGGAAAGGTATTTAGGAAAGAGAAAGAATCTCTATTTTGCCTTTGTAGATTTAGAGAAAGATTTTGATAGAGTGCCACGTAAAGTTATTTGGTGGGCTATGAGAAAATTAGGTGTGGATGAGTGGCTAGTTACGATGGTACAGTCTATGTACAGCAATGCTAGAAGTCGTGTCAGGATTAAAGATTCACTTAGTGATGAATTTAGTGTAAATGTTGGTGTACATCAGGGTTCTGTACTTAGTCCTTTGTTGTTTGTTCTAGTCTTAGAAGCGCTGTCGATGGAGTTCAGAACAGGTTGTCCATGGGAGTTATTGTATGCAGATGATTTGGTTCTCATAGCAGAGTCGATGGAAGAATTAGTTGAAAAGTTTGAGAAGTGGAAGAAAGGACTAGAAGAGAAAGGGCTAAGGGTGAACACCGCAAAGTCTAAAGTCATGATTAGTAGCATTGCAGCCAAGTGTGACCTTGTAGTTGGAAAGTGGCCTTGTGGAGTTTGCAGGAAAGGGGTTGGTAGTAACTCAATTTTTTGTCAGACTTGCAAGCATTGGGTACATAAGAAGTGCAGTAGTATTGGTGGAAGGTTAAGAGCTGACATTCAGTTTGTATGCAAGCGTTGCAAAGGTGAGATTATAGAGAATGAAGTATTTCCAGCTTTAGTGATGTACAACAGTGGCTCGTTAGAGATAGTTGAGAACTTCTGTTACTTAGGTGATATGTTGGGCAGTAAAGGGGGTGTTGGAAGAAGTGTTACTTGCAGGATAGGTTCTGCTTGGAAAAAGTTCAGAGAGTTACTGCCTTTGTTGACTAGCAGAGTCTTGTCAATTGAGGTAAAAGGTAGGTTGTATGAGGCCTGTGTAAGAAGTGTTATGTTGTACGGTAGTGAGACATGGGCAGTGAAGCAGGAAGATCTTGACCGTTTAGAAAGGAATGATATGAGAATGGTTAGGTGGATGTGTAACGCCAGTCTGAGAGACAGAAAGAGTTCAGATGAGCTAAGAAGCAGGCTAAGTATCCGTAGAATTAAAGATGTTATCCAGATAAGAAGATTGAATTGGCTGGGGCACTTGGAAAGAATGGAGGAGGATAATTGGGTAAGAAAGTGTAGAGACTTGATAGTTCCTGGGGCAAAGCCCAGAGGCAGACCGAGAAAGACTTGGCAGGAGGTTATAAGGACAGACTTGATACAGAGGAAGTTGAGTTTAGATCTAACACAGTCTAGATCAGATTGGAAGAGGGTCATTAATATACCCCGTCCAACCCATGCTAGCATGGAAAACGGACGTTAAGCCGAGAATGATGATGACGATGACATGAATTTCCAAAAAGGAGAAAAAAAATCTGAGCTAAAAACTACATCATCAACTTTTCCCTCTGAAAACTTTTTTTTTCACTAAAATCACAAGTCAAATTGCTCTTATTTAAATCTCTATCCCTTTGCTCAATTTTTTCAAAAATACACTCCATTAAAAAAATAATGGAAGTTATTGCTTTTCTTTTTTTGGTGTATTTACAGCCATATTTCGGTAAAAAACTCATTTTTAGCATGAGGAAAAGCAAAGTCTCATAGGCCATTATACTGGAATAAGGACACCTGACACATGCCTGACGCGCATGATACACGATGCTGTCATGATAGATAAATCTTTGAGCATCGTGAATGTTATATCGGGATCTTAACGACTTAAATCCAATAAATGAAAACATATAGCAAAATAGATCGAGAAACAGATATTAAATTTTTCAAGGTAATTTGTTATCTGCGTCACATCGTTTAAACTTCAAATGGTTTAAAGAAAAGAAAAACAACTTTTCGCCCTTAAAATAACTTGTAAAAACAAAATGTTGCAGTTGCGTTTGTAAAAAAATAGCACTGGAAAAGTTTTTAAAGGTATGTTTCTATTTTTCACAACCCACAATTTAAAATTCGCAAATTTGATTTTGCAAGTTTCAAAACTCATTTGAAAAACCTGAATGCTTTATTTTTATTATTTTCTTTGCATATGTTAATGTGAGCACAAAGAGCAAATAATAACAATTGAAGTTTTTTCCCGATAAGTATCACCAGATATTGTTATGGAAAATCTATTTTGGCTTTATAATTTTAGTTTGCTCGTGGTCTTCAATTAACTTGATACATAAGTTTACAGATCGTTTCAAAAAACGAATGTGAAGCAATCTAGAAACAATTCTAATTTAGTTTACTTTTTAAGCTCAAAAATGATAGAAAGTGAAAGCAAACGGAAAGCAAACAGGAAATGAATGGGAAATGATGTCGAAATTATTTTAAAACGACTCTAGAAACAAAATTTAAACACAAAGTGCGAAACGAATTTTGAAATAATTGTTTTCCTAAAGCAATTAAAAACTATTAAAAACGTAATAAATATATATATGTGATGTTATCGCTTTCTAAGATCCCATCCGGATTGTTTTTAAACAATCTACAGTGATGTTATCGCTTTCTTCGATTCCGTTTTGATGGTTTTCAAACAATCTACGATCAATGTGTTCACTTCCTGTGATACTGTTTTAATGGTATTTAAAATATCTGCAGGGATGTTTTCGCTTTTTAACGATCTCTTTTTTATTGTTTTTAAACGATTCTACAGCAATGTTATCACTTTCTAGCGATCTCGTTTTAATGATTTTTAAACAATCTACGGCAATCTTTTTGCTGTTTTAGCGACCTTATTGGAACCTTCAAATGCTTAGTGTCTTGTCATATGGCAACCTTTTAGAGTAACCTCATTACTATTTATTTAAATCCATCTACAAAAAAAAATTTGGTGCAACATTATAGAGTCCTCGCTTTGAATAAAATGCTTTGATTGAAATTAGAGTAAGGGCTTATTATGCTTAACTTTGATGGCTTTAATTTTGTCAGTTGGCTTAACATTTTTACTGTTAGGCCAGTTGCAGTTTATTCTTCGTTCATGGTAAATCACCGCATTTGTATAATCGGCAAAAATAATGGCGCATTTTGATTCAAAAATATAACAAAAATAAAAATGGCAGAACTTTCAGAAGAACAGCATTTATGTACGTTGATTACAAAACTATTACACACTCACGTATATACATGCCTAAGAAAGCATTGTAGCTTCGTTGTTTTCAGCTAACCTTGTTCCTATGGTGTCAAGGCATGAGATTTTTTAATTCTTCAATTACTCTGTCTACAACGGAGAAGGGTGTTACGACAAGCATATTTTTTCCTTGTATTTTTGCGTCACACAGGCAGTTAATATTTTTTTGTTGCGAAGGAAAAAACATAATGTCACGGTAAAAAAATGTTTTGGATAAATTTGTTTTCTTGTTTTGAATTATTAAAATAACTAGCTGTCAAGGTGAAAAGTTAAAATACTTGAGTGCTCAAAACCTTTTTTAAGAGTTATGCAGCGCAAGAATTCTTCTTGTGCTGTTTTGAAAGTTATACAGCAAGAATTATTCCTGTGCTGTTTTGAAAGTTATACAGCAAAAATTATTCTTCTGCTGTTTTAAAAGTTTATATTTGTGTTGTTTTGAAAGTTATACAACAAGTTATACTTGTGCTATTTCGAAATTTATTACAGCATAAAAAAACAGGAAAATTATTTTTATAAAAAATTTTAGTGTTCTTTTTAATGTTTTTTGGCGCAGTCTTATAAGAAAATCTAAATTTAAGTGCAAAATCTTTTTACAGACTATTATTTCGTGACAATATTTAAAGTTTTTTTGCAGTATTAAGATTATATATTTTATATTCATAACGACAAGCGTATTCTACCTTGTTTTTATTATTATTCCTAAATGGTATCGACTATTTTTAGCAAATGTCTTGCAGTATTACATTTTAGCGAGCGTATTTTGAAACATGAACAATTGAGAGTGTTACAACAATAATAATCTGTCCGTTTTTCACTTGTATTACACTATATTTTAATTTTAGTTATAAATCATATAAAAAATTAAACTTTGTTTTGTTTAACCAGGTAACTATTTTAGTACAAAAAAAATAATTGCTCCAATTTTTCGAAAACAATGAATAATGAGCGCATCGTGCATTTTAGTTTCATCGCAACAAATTACCATGAACGAAGAATCAACTGCAGGTGCCTTACATTGTTTTAGGAATTGGTTGAAAAAGTATGAACAATCAAAACAGCTTTTGCTCGAAATAGACCCAGTAGAACATGGATGAATCTTTTCATGAAACAAACAAGGTTGTCGTTAAAAAGCATACATGATCTCTATATCACCGAAAAGTCGAATACCGTCAATCCTTATCCTTAGGATAGGCGAATTTAAAAGCTAATCCCAACATCAAACCAGAAAACATCTGAAACTGCAATGAAGGTCATTGGCCAAACAAATCAGCAATTGTTTAAACCTTCCTTAAGTGCACGACTGGAAAAATATCCTCACCCTGGCTGTTTTCAACATGTTTGGGGCAGTCTTAGATCCATTAGATTTCAAGAGAAAAAACTTCAAATCAACTTTGGCGAAGCAGCCCAGTGTTTAAAAACACATTTAATGCAGTTACACCTAAGGGTTGTGATTGATCCAGTCACGTTTGAATACTGATTTAAAACATTTTAACAAACAAAATGCTGAAAGACCAATGCTGTTGCTTTATGATAGACATATGAGCCATATTTCTATAGCAGTAGTTCAATAAGTCCTCAGTGATAATATTAATTTGCTCAAGTTTCCTTTACAAGTCACATATACATTCTCCAGCCTTTACACAAATGTTGCTTCTGGGCACTCAAATGGTTGCTTAACGAGAAGATTAATCAATTGATCTTGCTAAAAATGTTGATAAGACAGAATTTGTAAATTTATTAGCAAAGGTTTGTCACGAGGGAATTATCAGAATAATGTATGGGATTTGAATCAACTGGCATTTGGCCACTAAACCGAAAAAAGTACAACACGTCCCAATTTAATGTCCTAATTGTTCAGCGCTGCAATGAATGGGTTGCTTCAGCAAAACTAGCTCTTGGCTGGGCAAAGTGCAGCAATGGAAAGGACATTCCTGAAGCTATTAAACAGCTTATACCATGCCACAATTTAGAACTAAGACCCACTCTAGTAGAATTCGAAGCTACTGTATATATATAAATCAAAAACTGGCAAAGAAATTGATAGTAGTAGTCTAGTCAAAGAAGCACCTAGCAGTTAACTCCAAACAGGTGATGGAAAGTATTGGGCCATTCAGCGATGCAAACAAAATAAAGATACAGTACCGCCTGCATGTAACTTTACATGTACGCGAGTTTTACGACCTCATGTAACGATCTGATGTCTACATAAAGAACGTTCACATATCTTTTATTTACACACAAACTTAGGTGCTTTCTATTGTTATCATCGTGCGCGAGTCATAACAATAAGATTTGATGAATCCTTTTGTTGTCACATGTAACATGCATGTTATTGTTTAAATGTGTTAAAGATCGCGAAGGCTATTGAAATATAATATTTTAGAAAAAAGAACGAATATAACACTCACTATTTAAAAAAACTAATGCAGCTACTTTTTAAAACTTTTAGTAATATTTCTTTATCATTGAAGCATATTTTTTAACATGCAAAACTTTTAAAAGTTCTTCTTATAAAAAGCAACGTTTAACAACGCAAACGGAAAAACCCTACGTTCGCGATAAGATTTCGAAAACAAATTAAATTTCAATACCGAAGAAAGAAAAATCTAAAAATCTAACTTTTGACGTTCTTACAGATCTAAACACTCATTGTGAGAACATTTTGTTTTTGCGATGCGATCTAAAAAAAGCATCTCTATCGCCGTTCTTCGTTCTTAAACTTTTAAAATGCGATCTAAAAAGCTTTTCTATCGCTGCTTTTCAGTTTAAACTTTTAAAACGCGATCTAAAAAAGCATTTCTATCGCCGCTTTTCGTTCTTAAAATTTTAAAATGCGATCTAAAAAAGTTTTCTATCGCCGTTCTTCATTCTTAAACTTTTAAAATGCGACCAAAAAAGCTTTTCTATCACCGCTTTTCGTTTTTAAACTTTTAAAATGCGATATAAAAAAGCTTTTCTATCGCCGCTTTTCGTTCTTAAACTTTTAAAATGCGATCGAAAAAAGCGTTTCTATCGCCGCTTTTCGTTCTTAAACTTTTAAAATGCGATCTAAAAAAGGTTTTATATCGCCGCTTTTCGTTCTTAAACTTTTAAAATGCGATCTAAAAAAGGTTTTCTATCGCCGTTTTTCGTTCTTAAACTTTTAAAATGCGATCTAAAAAAACATTTCTATCGCCGCTTTTTGTTCTTAACTTTTAAAATGCGATCCAAAAACTTTCTATCACCGCTTTGTTCTTAAATTTTTAAAATGCGATCTAAAAAAGCTTTTCTATCGCCGCTTTCGTTCTTAACCTTTTAAAATGCGATCGAAAAAAAGCGTTTCGCGGACGGACCATCTTTAGACACGGTGGCCCATTTTTTGACACAGTGGCCATCTTTGAAATGCCTGCCCTGGTCATTGAAACGGGGCCAGGACCAACTTGGCGACATGGCGTTAAATAGTGTTTGCATAGCATCAAGACCTTGTATTAACGAAACTAACTCAATAAAGTGAAAAAACTGAATGCACAAAAATTTTGTCCGTATTGCTGTACTATGGCTAGCTGAGATAAATCCGATTATGCATTTCAAGATTGTCGTGGGTAAGCAAAAAACAACACTGACTTGGCAAACATCTTGATGCAAAAGACCAGATGCAAGCGAATGCATTTTTTAAAGCAGTTAGAGACTTGACTTGTTGCATGATTTGGACGATGTTCTTTAACCTGGATTGTTGTGTGCATAATGATAAGCTAACATAATTATGACTCATGATAATAAGATATACATTTCGCTCAGTGTAATGTAATGTTATATATCGCTAGTAGCTAGCTATTTTCAAGTTTTTATATGTGTTATACTTACTTTCTAAGATAATCTTTGAGTGGAATTCTTCGCAAATATGAACCTATACGGTAATTTGAGAGGCAGAATCGCTTTGGCTGGGGAGCAATTGAAACTATCTGTGAGATAATATATTAGAAAAAGAGACTTCATGACTATTGATTTAAAGTAATAATATGTGTTTAGTTTATATTTTATGTGATCAGTCTCACCAGTTCTCTGAGCAATCAACACCTTTCATTATTTTCAGCGAGTGGTCCACAAAGGCGGTCTGGAGTCTTTAAAGCTCCCATTTGAGCTACAAGAAACATTTTTGAAAATTCATTGCCCACTGGACGACAGCCTTATGTGGGGATCAAACCGACAACATTGGACATGAGTCGAAGCGTCTATGACTGTGCTACTAACCCCCCATTTATCAATTTTTTTTGTCCATTTATGTCTCTGTTTGTTCAATTTTTAAGAAAAGCAGAATTTAATGAAATCGTATTTGTATTGCTCATTACTTTAGCTTATATTGTAATAGATTATATTTAAGAGAATTCCATGATTTATTCTCCTCCATACATTTTTTGTTCTTTTTAGTCCTCTCCTATAGACACTGCATTCTTCCACAGTTAAGCCAGGTCTGTCTTCATTTTTTTTTAAATTTGAAACAGTGTGTTGCCAATGTTACAAGGTTTAACTTATTCCGGGAGTCTTCAGACTGACTTATGTTGTGGTTGTCTCTAAAAAGTGCCAGTAGTTGGCTTGTCCCTTTTTTTGTACTGACTTTTGAAAGCACAAGTTGTCTTTGTCAACAGTTGGGCTGTCCCATTTTATTGAACATTTTTTTAAATTGCAAGAGTCCTTTGTGTACAGTTGAGTTTGTCCCATTTAAAAACGGAGATTTCTTTGTCAATAGTTTAAACCTGTATCAACTTGAGACGAATTTGCATACATTTGTCCAAAAGTTGGCCAGGCCCGTCAATAGATGGGCATCCAATGCGAACGCAGCCGACCCGTCTTTTGACAGGCCGTCCCGTCTAAAGACGGGCCAGTTGGCCGCTGTTCGTAGTTGGGTCAGACAGAGCATAACCAACTGGCATGATGTGCAATGCAAGAACATTTAAAAAATATTATAGAAAGACAAGGAAGAGGAAAAAAACAGAAAAAAAATTAAAACAAAAGAATTTTATTCAAAATTTATTTTAGTATTTAATACCGCACTATGTGTTGATTAAGTAAAAATTAAAATCAGCATACCCGTGACATTTGCGGAGTTCATTTCATCCTCGCTATAAAGCCCATGCAAGGTCTGATTATTCTTTATCACTTCAGTTAATGCATCAATCAGGAATCGAAATGGTGGTTTATTCAGCAGTTTTTTTCTGTAATGTGGTGGTTTTTTATAGCTTTACCAAAGTATTTGTGTTTTTTTTTCACTATTTTTCATCCATATTAATTTAGAAATGTCTGTATACATCAATGATTATTATATAACTGATATATACCTAAAAACACAAAAAATATTTAATGTCACAGCACTGTGAAGTAGAGATTTAGCACTTTCTGTCAGCCTATGACGACGATGTGTAACATTATATACAACTGTTAGTTCTGAAATAAATGGTTTGCACAATCAGCTTTCTTATAGATATCACTAAGTTTATTATAATTACTAGTCGATAAGGCTCATGGAAAAACCCACTTAGGCAGAAGGAAGGACAATGAGAAAGATCTGTCATATAAATTTTAATTTAGCGTCAGCAAATATTTTTAGTATATTGCACACTGCCTTTTACCAAAAAATTAAACTGAAATGTGAAAAAAGGTACGTTTGCAAGTTAATTCCTAATTTAGCAAAAATGTTCTTAAAATCTTACACAAAAGTCAAATGTCAAATTGCATCAAAATCCCCCACAAAAAACTACACAAAAAATAAAGAAAAACATCTTGCAAGGTGTAAAATCGAGTTGATAGAATTTACAACAAAGACACTCACAAAAACCAACAGTAACACACCGACGGTTACATATCAACAGTCACAAAACCAATAACAACAACATCAGAAATAACACATCTCAAATATGTGCTCTTACGTTTTCAACGTAATCAAAGTTTTTAAGTTGAAAACCTTTAATTTTTTTTATCTGTAATGTCAAAAAAGCGGCTTGCAAAAGTTAGCAAAAATCAAAAAAAAATTCTTTACGCATTTTTAAATATTGTCTTTTTCCTAAAAGTTTATACAAAAATATCAAAAAAGCCATAGTTAAATACACTCAAATTTAAATCTAAGGAAATCAGTCATCTCCAGTTGCATACCATCCTCTCTTAGAAAAGTTATACATCAAAATGTAAAAAATCAACCAATTAACAACACAAAATTAAATTATTTCTTGTTATCATACTGCCCTTTGCCAAACATTTTAAATAAAGTGTCAAAAAAGCGTGAAGCAAGGAGTAAATTTCAAAATCAACAAAGTTCCTTATTTTACAGTTCTTTCTCACAAAATTACACAAATGTAAAACAGGATAGCTTCTGAGGAGCAAATCCAAATTAACAAAAATCCGTTCATTCTGCATGTTGTATACTGTCTTTTCCCATTAAAATCTACACAAAAGTCAGTCATTTCAGTATATTGCATACAGTCCACAGCCATTAGGTTTTATACAAAATAGAAAAATACAACTGAAAGGGGTAAAATCTTATTTTATATTTTTTTTTTTTTTAGTATATATACAGTTATACATATATTCCCATATGGAAATGTAAAAAAAAAAAAGTTTCAGTCATATAACATTCAGTAATTTTTGATCAACACCAAAATATTAATTCCGTAAACACTTTGTCAAACCGTATCATTTTTTCTCATAAAAAATGTGACAATAAAGTAACAAAAATGACTTATTTTTACTAGATATAAATTTACATGAAAATAATGTCGAAAGTACTGATTTTTGTTGATATTGAATTTACTCCTTGCAAGTTGTTCTCCTCTCACATTTCAGAAAAAATATTGTAAAATACTCAACAAAAACATAAATGTGAAATCGGTGGAATTTTTTTTCAGCAAAACTGACATCACATACAGTTCTTCCCAACCAAACATTATATACACAAAATATAAAAACTCTCAGCTTACACAAACAGCTTACACAACAGCTTACAGTGAAGTATAGTTTTTTCAGTATTATAATGCATGTGGTCATTTCCACAACAGTTTACATCAAATTTTAAAAAAACAGCAGTTTGCAACACGAAACAATATAAATACCACTCTCTCCTGTGAAACTTTAACCCAAAAGGTAAAAAACTTAAATTTTCCCAAAAAATGTCAACAACCTTGTGGATAAAATAAGAATTTAAAAAAACCAGTCACATTGGTATTTTACATGCAACAAAACAAAACAATAACACACATAACACAACACACACACACATGATATTCCATGACAGTTTACACGAAATGTGAGAAAAAAATATACTCTATGAGCATAAAAATATCTGCGCACTAAAAAGTCCTAAAAAGTTCAGAAGTCTTTTGGAAGATTTTTTGGCTTGTTAGCTCTATCTTCTATAATTATTATACTTAAAGCAGATCCCTAAGTAAGAGTACTAAGGTAGCTATAAAATAGCTAAATAAAAGGAATAACACATAACCCATAGGTTAGCTTAGAACAACCAGTTAAATATAGTTAAACTGGGAGACTGAGCTAGCTTTAGGCATATAGCTAGTAAAACACATTTAAAGAGGTAGTAGATATGGCTACATAAATTAGGATTAATACTATCTGATACAACAGAATATAAATGTAACAATTATAAGATGAGTCAACAAACCAGAGTTTTCCATTTGGCCAGCAAACTTTTTTAGCAGCTAACAGCTTTAGTTAGCACTTTGAATTTTAAGGAAAAACATTAGTTACGCAATTAATTATGCAGAAAATGTAAACAAATATGTTAGCTTTTAAAACTTTAAGAATTTGAGAAGTGGCTTTTTTATGAAATGAGAGTCCTGCTGAACAATTTTGAATTGTGCACATAAACTGAACGTCTAAAAAATATCAAAGTACTTACTTTTTCTGAATTCTACCCACTTCTTCAAACTCTTCTTCTTCTACTTCCAATAGCTTCTAACTTCACTTTTCTACTTTTACTTTTAACCTTCTTGATGTGCTCTCTAATCACTCTACTTTTTCCGCTTTAATTACCTTGCTTTTTATATCTGCACTTTTTTTCATTAGTAAGGATCGTTACATTTGTTTAATGTTGAAAAAAAAGACATTATCTGCTTCTTTAGTTCGTCTTTGTCGAGAACTTTAAAAAACAATTTCTTTGTTTGTTTGTTTTTACACGCCAAGGACTTTCTATTCTAATGCCATCCCGTTTGAAAAGTACGTATTTGAGCGAATCATGTTGCTTATTTTCTATCAATGTTTTATATGATGGTTGCAAATTGTAAAACAAAACAAAAAACTCAAAAACTCGCGCATTTGGGTGTAAAAAATATCATTCTTCAAATTATTATAGAGAATTTTAGTTAACAAAAAAATACCTGTGACTAAATGCGAATTAGTGGGTCTAATTGCATCAAACTAGTGCAAAATCAAAGGCATACTAAATTTTCAATATCTATGCAAAAGGTATATAATGTTTAGAGCTACTCAAAACTCAAATATGTCTACAAATTTGGCAGTTTTTTGCCTGTTGGGGTCTTTAGAAGTTGAAAGACCTGAAAAATTTGTCTCGTATGTGACAGAGATGAATTGCAATATTAAATTAAGGATACGGTAGCCCTTTTTGACACACACAGAAGATTTATTTATCCTTCAGATATCTCCAAAAGGTAAATAAATTCTTGGTGAAGGTCTCTTTTAAGAGACAAAGAGAGGTTTGAACGTCCTCCACCATACCTTAGTTTAAAAGGGCATTGTGGAAGTCCATGAAATGCCACATAGTGATGGTGTCACTTTAAAAAAACACCCAGTACGGTCTGTGAACTGGTTGGCGCTAGGAAGGGCATCAAGCTGTAAAACAATGCCAAAACTCTTTATTAATGGCCGTAAGAAACAGTTGATCAGACAAACTGCGTAAACGGGACTGGAACTCTAAGGAGTGAAGGTGTCGCGCACGGTAGGACAGATGTCAGGTGTGAGCATCGTCAGACCATCACCCAGCTATCACATCACAAGGTAGATAACACTAGGTTAAGGATGGCTAGTGTAAATGTTGGTACTTCTGAGTAGGTAGAGGCAGGTGAAGTAGTTGAATGTTAGAACGTAGATCTGTTGATATGTGTTGTGTTCAGGAAGTCAGGTGGAGAGGAGCTTCAGTGAGAATTTGTGGGAGGAAGGAGGGAAACGGTATAAGCTTTTTTTGGATTGGTAATAGTGATGGATATGGAAGGAGTTGGCATATTTGTTGCAGAGAAGTGGGTGAAAAATGTTATGCATGTTAATAGTCGTATTATAGTGATAAAGTTTTTGATAGGTAATAGGATTGAAACTTTTCTGTCAGTTTATGCTCCACAGTGTGGAACTCAGTGAGGAAGATAAGATAAGTTTTATGATGAGTTGATAGCAGTCACATCAAAGTTTGGAGACACTGAACTTGTCATGGTGGCGCGCGACTTTAATGGTCATTGTTGGGACAGGTTATGAGAGGTGTGCATGGAGGCAATGGATTTGGGAGCAGAAATAAGGAAGGTGAGAGATTGCTTGAGTTTGGAATGGCTAACGGACATGGTGGTTTGCACACACTCATTCAGTAAGAGACAGAGTAGGCTGATAACATATGAGTCAGGAGGTTGTTAAGACACAGATATATTACTTTCCTGGTTAGAAAGTCAGACAAGAAAGTGGTGAAGGACGTGAAAGTTATATCGGGGGAAGAGTGTGTTTCCCAGCATAGGTTGCTGGTTTTGTGATATTGAAGAGTGTTAAAGAAGCCAAGGGAAAGTACAGGCCCCGTCGTAAAGTCTGGAAGCTGAAGGAAGAGATTGTAGCAAGACAATTTAGTGCAAGGTTCAGCAGTTAGCCATATTGGTCAATGTGATAGTGACAATGTTGAAAGTACTTGACTACTTTGAAGAATTGGCTTCTAGAAGCTTCTGATATACCTGTGGGTGGACGAAAGGACAGCTAGACATAGACAGACCCGGTGGGTGGAATAATGAGGTTGACCAGTGTATAAAGGAAAGAGGAAACTTGGAAAGAGTGGAAGTCAGGTGGTAGTAAAAATATTTACTTAGAAGCTAAGCGTCGTGCTCGTAACAGCAGTGTATGAGGCAAAATCAGAAGCAGAGAGAAACAGATTTGCAGATGTGTTAAGAAGGGAAGACCAAGCGCAATGAGGTATTCAAGATAGCAAAGCAATGAAGAAGACTAATCAAGATGTTGTACGGTGAGAAGTGTATACGTAATGATGAAGGTGTTTTGGCTAGCACAGTGGAGGAGAAAAGGGTAGCTTGGAAGATTATTATCAGAGGTTGCTTAACACTGAGTTTGATTGGGATGAGGATAATTTGTCTGATGATGATGTTGTAGAGGGTCAGCTATGCAGATCAAGACAGAATGGGTAGTGGAGGCTATTTAGAAAATAAGATTGGCAAGGCTGCAGGAGTATCAGGTATTTGTTGCAGAGATGGTAAAAGCATCTGGATATATTGGAGTTGAGCTTATTACAAGTCTTGCTAATCAGATTATAAAGATGGTGCTATTCCGAGTGAGTGGCAGTCAGTGTAATAGTGAATTGTTCAAGGCAAGGGTGATGCATTAGAAAGGGGTAACTATAGAGGGTTTGAAGTTGGTTGATCAAGTAATGAAAGTTATTGAAAGAGTGATTGATAAGTTACTTAGAGAAAGAATTGATATAGATAAAATGCAATTTGGTTTCGTTCCAGGCGTGGCATTACAGATGCAATATTTTTACTCAGACACGCTTGCAGGAAAGGTATTTAGGAAAGAGAAGAATCTCATATTTTGCCTTTGTAGATTTAGAGAAAGATTTTGATAGAGTGCCACGTAAAGTTATTTGGTGGGCTATGAGAAAATTAGGTGTGGATGAGTGGCTAGTTACGATGGTACAGTCTATGTACAGCATGCTAGAAGTCGTGTCAGGATTAAAGATTCACTTAGTGATGAATTTAGTGTAAATGTTGGTGTACATCAGGGTTCTGTACTTAGTCCTTTGTTGTTTGTTCTAGTCTTAGAAGCGCTGTCGATAGTTCAGAACAGGTTGTCCATGGGAGTTATTGTATGCAGATGATTTGGTTCTCATAGCAGAGTCGATGGAAGAATTAGTTGAAAGTTTGAGAAGTGGAAGAAAGGACTAGAAGAGAAAGGGCTAAGGGTGAACACCGCAAAGTCTAAAGTCATTGATTAGTAGCATTGCAGCCAAGTGTGACCTTGTAGTTGGAAAGTGGCCTTGTGGATTTTGCAGGAAAGGGGTTGGTAGTAACTCAATTTTTTGTCAGACTTGCAAGCATTGGGTACATAAGAAGTGCCAGTAGTATTGGTTGGAAGGTTAAGAGCTGACATTCATGTTGTATGCAAGCGTTGCAAAGGTGAAGATTATAGAGAATGAAGTATTTCCAGTTTAGTGATGTACAACAGTGGCTTCGTTAGAGATAGTTGAGAACTTCTGTTCTTAGGTGATATGTTGGGCAGTAAGGGGGTGTTGGAAGAAGTGTTTACTTGCAGGATAGGTTCTGCTTGGAAAAAGTTCAGAGAGTACTGCATTTGTTGACTAGCAGAGTCTTGTCAATTGAGGTAAAAGGTAGGTTGTATGAGGCCTGTGTAAGAAGTGTTATTTTGTACGGTAGTGAGACATGGGCAGTGAAGCAGGAAGATCTTGACCGTTTAGAAAGGAATGATATGAGAATGGTTAGGTGGATGTGTAACGCCAGTCCTGAGAGACAGAAGAGTTTCAGATGAGCTTAAGAAGCAGGCTAAGTATCCGTAGAATTAAAGATGTTATCCAGATAAGAAGATTGAATTGGCTGGGGCACTTGGAAAGATGGAGGAGGATAATTGGGTAAGAAAGTGTAGAGACTTGATAGTTCCTGGGGCAAAGCCAGAGGCAGACCGAGAATGACTTGGCAGGAGGTTATAAGGACAGACTTGATACAGAGGAAGTTGAGTTTAGATCTAACACAGTCTAGTTCAGATTGGAAGAGGGTCATTAATATACCCCGTCCACCCATGCTAGCATGGAAAACGGACGTTAACGGAGAATGATGATTGAGATGACATGAATTTCCAAAAAGGAGAAAAAAAATCTGAGTTAAAAACTACATCATCACTTTTCCCTCTGAAACTTTTTTTTTCACTAAATCACAAGTCAAATTGCTCTTTATTTAAATCTCTATCCCTTTGCTCAATTTTTTTCAAAAATCACTCCATTAAAAAAAATAATGGAAGTTATTTTGCTTTTCTTTGTTTTTGGTGTATTTACAGCCATATTTCGGTAAAAACTCATTTTTGGCATGAGGAAAAGCAAAGTCTCATAGGCCATTATACTGGAAATAGGACAACTGACACATGCCTGACGCGCATGATACACGATGCTGTCATGATAGATAATCTTTGAGCATCGTGAATGTTATATCGGATCTTACGACTAAATTCCAATAATATGAAAACATATAGCAAAATAGATCAGAGAACAGATATTAAATTCTTTTCAAGGTAAATTTGTTATCTGCGTCACATCGTTTAAACTTCAAATGTTTAAAGAAAAGAAAAACAACTTTTCGCCATTAAAAATAACTTTGTAAAAATAAAAAGTTGCAGTTGCGTTTGTAAAAAAATAAGCACTGGAAAAGTTTTAAAGGTATGTTTCTATTTTTCACACCCACAATTTAAAAATTCGCAAAATTTGATTTTGCAAGTTCCAAAATCTTTTGAAAAACTGAATGCTTTATTTTTATTATTTTCTTTGCACATGTTAATGTGAGCACAAAGAGCAAATAATAACAATTGAAGTTTTTCCCAATAAGTATCACCAGATATTGTTATGGAAAATCTATTTTGGCTTATAATTTTAGTCTGCTCTGGTCTTCTATTAACTTGATACATAAGTTTACAGATCGTTTCAAAAAAACGAATGTGAAGCAATCTAGAAAACAATTCTAATTTAGTTTACTTTTTAAGCTCAAAAATGATAGAAAGTGGAAAGCAAACGGAAAGCAAACAGGAAATGAATGGGAAATGATGTCGAAAATTATTTTTTAAAAACGACTCTAGAAACAAAATTTAACACAAAGTGCGAAACAAATTTGAATAAATTGTTTTCTAAAGCAATTAAAACTATAAAAACGTAATAAATATTGTATATGTTGATGTTATCACTTTCTAAGATCCTCATCCGGATTGTTTTTAACAATCTACAGTGATGTTATCGCTTTCTTCGATTCCGTTTTTGATGGTTTTCCAAACAATCTACGACAATGTGTTCACTTCCTGTGATACTGTTTTTTAATGGTATTTAAAATATCTGCAGGGATGTTTTCGCTTTTTACGATCTCTTTTTTATTGTTTTTAAACGATCTACAGCAATGTTATCACTTTCTACGATCTCGTTTTAATGATTTTTAAAACAATCTACGGCAAATCTTTTTGCTTTTTACGACCTATTGAACCTTCAATGCTTAGTGTTTGTCATATGGCAACCTTTTAGAGTAACCTCATTACTATTTATTTAAATCCATCTAAAAAAAATTTGGTGCAACATTATAGAGTCTCGCTTTGAATAAAATGCTTTGATTGAATTAGAGTAAGGGCTTATTATGCTTAACTTTGATGGTTATTTTGTCAGTTGGCTAACATTTTTACTGTTAGGCCAGTTGCAGTTTATTCTTCGTTCATGGTAAATCACCGCATTTGTATAATCGGCAAAAATAATGGCGCATTTTGATTCAAAAATATAACAAAAATAAAAATGGCAGAACTTCAGAAGAAAGCATTTATTACGTTGATTAACAAACTATTTACACACTCACGTATATAATTGCTAAGAAAGCATTGTAGGCTTCGTTGTTTCTCAGCCTAACCTTGTTCTATGGTGTCAAGGCATGAGATTTTTTAATTCTTCAATTACTCTGTCTACAACGGAGAAGGGTGTTACGACAAGCATATTTTTTCCTTGTATTTTTGCGTCACACAGGCAGTTAATATTTTTTTTGTTGCGAAGGAAAAAAATTGTCAACGGTAAAAAAATGTTTGGATAAATTTGTTTTCTTGTTTTGAATTATTAAAAATAAATAGCTGTCAAGGTGAAAAGATAAATACTGAGTGCTCAAAAAACCCTTTTTTAAGACGTTATGCTAGAAAGATTCCTTTCTTGTGCTGTTTTGAAGTTATACAGCAGAAGAATATTCCCTGTGCTGTTTTGAAAGTTATACAGCAAAAATTATTCTTTTTCTGCTGTTTTATAAAGTTTATATTTGTGTTTGTTTTTGAAAGTTTACAACAAGTTATACTTGTGCTATTTCGAAATTTATAACAGGCAATAAAAAAAACAGGAAAATTATTTTTATTAAAAAATTTTAGTGTTCTTTTAATGTTTTTTGCCGCAGTCTTATAAGAAAATCCTAAATTTAAGTGCAAAATCTTTTTACAGACCATTATTTCGTTGACAATATTTAAAAGTTTTTCTTGCAGTATAAGATTATATTATATTTTATATTCATAACGACAAGCGTATTCTACCTTGTTTTTATTAGATTATTCCTAAATGGTATCGGACTATTTTAGCAAATGTCTTTGCAGTATTACAATTTTAGCGACGTATTTTGAGAAACATGAAACATATTGAGTGTTACAAACAATATAATCTGTCCTGTTTTTCACTTGTATTACACTATATTTTTAATTTTAGTTATAAATCATATAAAAATTAAATTTTGAAATAAACAATTAAGACAATCAATGCGGTGAGTTAGACATAAAATTATCATTTCAAATGTACAATTAAAACTTTTTTTCAAAATGTGTAGGCAAATTCAACAAAAACGGTTGAGTTGTAAACCTTGTAACTTTCATTCTAATTGACGAAATGACCAGATTTTTTCAGCTTAGGTTCATTGAGAGAGTACTTACTTAACATGAAATGTCATCAAACTATAATTTATACATAAGGAACACTTTGAGAACTAAAGAAAACTTGTTAAAAGTTATTAAATGTGTAAAGGAATCACAATCGTTGTCCAGGCCTGGAAATTTGGCAGAAACGATCGTTTCGTTTCCGCGACGTTTCCGAGAATCAATAAAGACGGTAACGATAAATCGTTTCCCTTGGACAATATTTCAAATTATAATAATTTTATATTATAATATATATAATATTTATATTATAATATTTTACTACAATGGAGTAGGTCTTGTCACTAACTAGGGCGATTATGAAATGGTTCTCCACTGATTTATCGGTTTAAAGCTAATCGTTACCGTCGTTAACGTATCGTTTCCGCAAGGTCTACTTTGCGGAAATGAAAAAAACGTTTTGATCGTTTCCGTCAGCTTCAAATCACGGTAACGATGAATCGTTTCCCTAGAATCCACAAATTTTCAGGCCTGTTGTCAACGTCTAAAGTTTTTAAATGACCTGACTGTATCATGAAGTTCAATTGGGGATTTTTTATAACATCTACCCCACCCGATTGTACATTATATGACTAAATTCTGCACAATATGTGCGTCACAGGTACCAAACAGATGTCATTTTTATCTGGCCAAGTGAAAGTTTTATCTTACATTTCGTTTAATGAACTTAACAAGGATTTCCTTGTTTTTTAATAATGTTTCTACTATGTTCCAATAAACCAGTTATTGTCAAAACACAGGTAATGTAAATTCCAGAATTGTACAAAGTATGCTATTTAAAGTTTTTATTATTGACACACTTATATTAGTGAACAACTCATCAACTGACATTCTTCTCATTTCCATCTTATTCACTAACTGAGGAAAAAAACTATGGTGATTTCTAGCCAGTAATCGTACTTGCAATTTGAAAGTTGGACAATTGGCATCAGCATCAACGTTCGGAATATAAAAGAACTTTATACAGTGTATGTTCACTGCACACCAATTAAACGTTTTCTCAGGGGTATCAATTAGTTTGGTTGTATATTAGTGAAAGTCAAGCAATGTTTCTAGTGAAACTGTATTTATTTTATTCATTTGTATCCTTATATAGTTGGAAGCCACCAAAGTTCGACTTTCTGAAATTTTGAAAAATAGCTGGGTTGAAAATTTCCAAGTAAAAAAGGATGCGGTTGAGCAAAATAGGGGGTTGTTATAAAAAGGGTGGGGTGCTCTATATTCCAGAGTAAATTATTGCTTCTTAGGTTACCAACCTCAAGTAAGACAGATCATTTAATTTAACCTCAAAACATTATTGCTCATTTTTTGTAATGTTTTAGTTTGCAGCCACTTTCTATTTCTTTTATTTAAACGTTACATCCTTTTTATTCATTAATGCATCTAAATTCATGTTTCTGCCTGTCAAAACCTATCCGGAAAAATCATTTGAAATTGTAAAAAGATTCAATAAACTCAGTTACTTAGCTTGTGGCAATTTTCAAAATTGGCAATGTTAGAAAATTAGAGAGACTTATCAATGCATCAGAGATCTTGCTGAATTTTCTAAAAAATACCAGGTATTTTTAGTCACATTTGGTGGCTATAAAAGACAAATGGAATTAGTAAGAGCGCAATTAAATTTGCTAGAAATTTTTCTCACTATTAATTTGTTGTAACTATTTAACATTGCAATTTGGTAGGTTCCAATATATTTTTAAACAAAAACAACAAAAGAGTGCTTTCTGATGTCTTGAATATGAGTTTAAATTAATAGGGTGTTTGCGTTACATATCCGTTACAGGATGAAAATCATAGTCTGACCTCGAAATAATAGTGGGATTACTCTTAAAATAATCAGGGTGGGGTTCCTAATAATATGGGGGTTGATTTAAAAATACAGGGGTTCTGAGCCCTCTGCCTTAGAATAAAAATTAAGGATTCAGGTGAAAAAATTAGGCTAACAGAGCTGATAATACATTTTACCCAATGAAAGAAGACATTACATTGTTTGTGATACAGTAAACTTGTCTTGTGGAGTCAGAGAGTTAAGTTAATTTTATAATATTAAACCAGGAATATCCATTTGTTTTTTATCCGATGCTTGTTTTTTTATTCAATCTAGTTTATGTAGTAATCTCAGTTATATCTATAGTTATATCTCTGGATGCATTTATGATCTTATCTGTGAAAATTTCTGGCTTACACAACAATACCTTGACTTATATGTTGTTGTAAGCCCGCTTTTTTTTCACTTTGTTAGGCTGCTGTTACTCAGCTGATAGCATTATTCTGACCCAACTTAGAACACGGCCCGTCTAAAGACGGGACGGACCATCTTTAGACACGGTGGCCCATCTTTTGACACAGTGGCCCATCTTTTGAAATGCTGCCCTGTCAATTGACGGGCCAGGACCAACTTGCGACATGGCGTTAAAAGATGTTTGCATACATCAAGACCTTGTATTTAACGTAAACTAACTCCAATAAAGTGAAAAAACTGGAATGCAATTTTGTCGTATTGTTGTATATGGCTAGCTGGATTAAATCGAGTTATGCATTTCAAGATTGTCGTGGGTAGCAAAAAAAACACTACTTGGCAACTCTTGATGCAAGACCAGATCAGCGAATGCATTTTTTAAAGCAGTTAGAGACTTCTTGTTGCATGATTGGAGATGTTTTTAACTGGATTGTTGTGTGCATAATGACTAGCTAAATAATTATGACTCAGATATCAAGATATAACATTTCGCTCAGTGTAATGTAATGTTATATATACAGCTAGCTAGCTAGCTATTTTTCAAGCTTTTATGTTTACTTTTCAAGATAATCTTTGATGGAATTATTGCAACTTGACCTATTACGTAATTTGAGAGGCAGAATCGCTTTGGCTGGCAGCCACAATTGAAATATTTGATATATATTTAGGAAAAAGAGACTTATGACTATGATTTAAAGTAATAATATGTGTTAGTTTATATTTTATGTGATCAGTCTCACCAGTTCTGAGCAATACACCCTTTCAATTATTTTCAGGAGTGGTCCACAAAGGCGGTTCTGGAGTCTTTAAAGCTCCCATTTGAGCTACAGAAACATTTTTTGAAATTCTTGCCCAACTGGACGACAGCCTTATGTGGGGATCAAACCCACAACCACTTGGACATGAGTCGAACGCTCTACTGACTGTGCTACTAACCCCATTTATCAATTTTTTTTGTCCAATTTATGTCTCTGTTTGTTCAATTTTTAAGAAAAGCAGAATTTATGACATCGTATTTGTATTGCTCATTACTTTAGCTATATTTGTAATAGATTATATTTAGAGAATTCATGATTTATTCTCCTCCATACATTTTTGTTCTTTTTAGTCCTCTCCTATAGACACTGCATTTCTCCACAGTTAAGCCAGGTCTGTCTTCATTTTTTTTTAAATTTGAAACAGTGTGTTGCCAATGTTACAAGGTTTAACTTTAGTCCGGGAGTCTTCAGACTGACTTATGTTGTGGTTGTCTCTAAAAAGTGCCAGTAGTTGCTTGTCCCTTTTTTTGGTACGACTTTTGAAAGCACAAGTGTCCTTTGTCAACAGTTGGGCCTGTCCCATCTTATGACACATTTTTTTAAATTGCAAGAGTCCTTTGTGTACAGTTGAGTTTGTCCCATTTAAAAACGGGAGATTCCTTTGTCAATAGTTAAACCTGTATCAACTTGAGACGAATTTGCATACATTTGTCCAAAGTTGGGCCAGGCCCGTCAATAGATGGGCCATCCCAACTGCGAACGCACCGACCCGTCTTTTGACAGGCCGTCCCGTCTAAAGACGGGCCAGTTGGGCCGGTGTTCGTAGTTGGGTCAGAACAGCATAACCAACTGGCATGACTGTGCAAATGCAAGAACATTTAAAAAATATTATAGAAAGACAAGGAAGAGGAAAAAACAGAAAAAAATTAAAACAAAAGAATTTTATTCAAATATTTATTTAGTTATTTATACCGCACTATGTGTTGATTAAGTAAAATTAAAATCAGCATACCGTGACATTTGCGGAGTTCATTTCATCCTCGCTATAAAGCCCATGCAAGGTCTGATTATTCTTTATCACTTCAGTTATGACATCATGCAGGAATCGAAATGGTGGTTTATTCAGCAGTTTTTCTGTAAGTGGTGGTTTCTTTATAGCTTTACCCAAAGTATCTTGTGTTTTTTTCACTATTTTTTCATCCATATTAATTTAGAAATGTCTGTATACATCAATGATTATTATATAACTGATATATACCTAAAAAACAAAAAATATTTAATGTCACAGCACTGTGAAGTAGAGATTTAGCACTTCTGTCAGCCTATGACGACGATGTGTAACATTATATACAAACTGTTAGTTCTGAAAATAAATGGTTTGCACAATCAGCTTCTTAATAGATATCACTAGTTTTATTATAATTACTAGTCGATAAGGCTCATGGAAAAACCCACTTAGGCAGAAGGAAGGACAATGAGAAAGATCTGTCATATAAATTTTAATTACGTCAGCAAATATTTTAGTATATTGCACACTGCCTTTTACCAAAAAATTAAACTGAAAATGTGAAAAAAGTACGTTTGCAAGGTGTAATTCCTAATTTAGCAAAAATGTTCTTAAAATCTTACACAAAATGTCAAATGTCAAATTGCATCAAATCCCCCACACAAAACTTACACAAAATATAAAGAAAAACATCTTGCAAGGTGTAAAATCTAGTTGATAGAAATTTACAACAAAGACACTCACAAAACCAACAGTAACAACACCGACGGTTACAATATCAACAGTCACAACACCAATAACAACAACATCAGAAATAACACATCTCAAATATGTGCTCTTACGTTTTCAACGTAATCAAAGTGTTTAAGTTGAAAACCTTTAATATTTTTTATCTGTAATGTCAAAAAAGCAGGCTTGCAAAAGTTAGCACAAATCAACAAAAAAAAGTTCTTTACGCATTTTAAATATTGTCTTTTTCCTAAAAGTTTATACAAAAATATCAAAAAGCCATAGTTTAAATAACATCAAATTTAAATCTAGAGAAATCAGTCATTCCAGTTGCATACCATCCTCTCTTAGAAAAAGTTACACAAAATGTAAAAAATCAACCAATTAACAACACAAAATTAATTATTTCTTGTTATCCATACTGCCCTTTGCCAAACATTTTAAATAAAAGTGTCAAAAAAGCGGTGAGCAAGGAGTAAATTTCAAATCAACAAAGTTCCTTATTTTACAGTTCTTTCTCACAAAAGTTTACACAAATGTAAAACAGGATAGCTTCTGAGGAGCAAATCCAAATTAACAAAAATCCGTTCATTCTGCATGTTGTATACTGTCTTTTCCCATAAAATCTTACACAAAAGTCAGTCATTTCAGTATATTGCATACAGTCCACAGCCATTAGGTTTTATACAAAATAGAAAAAATACAACTTGAAAGGGGTAAAATCTTATTTTATATATTTTTTTTCTTTTAGTATATATACAGTATACATATATTCCCATATGGAAATGTAAAAAAAAAAAGTTTCAGTCATATAACATTCAGTAATTTTTGATCAACCCCAAATATTAATTCCGGTAACACTTTGTCAAACCGTATCATTTTTTTCTCATAAAAAATTGTGACAATAAAGTACAAAAATGACTTATTTTTCTAGATATAAATTTAATGAAAATAATGTCGAAAGTACTGATTTTTGTTGATATTGAATTTACTCCTTGCAAGTTGTTCTCCTTTCACATTTCAGAATAAAATATTGTAAAATACTCAACAAAAACATAAATGTGAAATGGTGGAATTTTTTTTCAGCAAAACTGACATCACATACAGTTCTTCCCCAACCACACATTATATACACAAAATATAAAAAAACATCAGCTTACACAACAGCTTACACAACAGCTTACAGTGAAGTATAGTTTTTTCAGTATATATATTGCATGTGGTCTATTTCCACAACAGTTTACATCAAATTTTAAAAAACAGCAGTTTGCAACACGAACAATATAAATACCACTCTCTCCTGTGAAACTTTAACCCAAAAGGTAAAAAACTTAAATTTTCCCCAAAAATGTCAACAACCCTTGTGGATAAAATAAGAATTTACAAAAAACCAGTCACATTGGTATTTTACATGCAACAAAACAAAACAATAACACACATAACACACACACACACACACATGATATTCCATGACAGTTTACACGAAATGTGAGAAAAAATATACTCTATGAGCATAAAAATATCTGCGCACTAAAAAGTCCTAAAAAGTTCAGAAGTCTTTGGAAGATTTTTTGGCTTGTTAGCTATATCTTCTATAATTATTATACTTAAAGCAGATCCCTAAGTAAGAGTACTAAGGTAGCTATAAATAGCTAAATAAGAGGAATAACAACATAACTCATAGGTTAGCTTAAGACAACCAGTGAAATATAGTTAAACTGGGGAGACTGAGCTAGCTTAGGCATATAGCTAGTAAAACACATTTAAAGAGGTAGTAGCTATGGCTACATAAATTAGGATTATAACTTATCTGATACAACAGAATATAAATGTAACAATTATAAGATGAGTTCAACAAACCAGAGTTTTCCATTTGGCCAGCAAACTTTTTTAGCAGCTAACAGCTTAGTGTAGCACTTTGAATTTTAGGAAAAACATTAGTTACGCACAATTAATTATGCAAAAAATGTAAACAAATATGTTAGCTTTTAAAACTTTAAGAATTTGAGAAGTGGCTTTTTATGGAAATGAGAGTCTGCTTGACAATTTGAATTGTGCCACATAAACACTGAACGTCTAAAAAATATCAAAGTACTTACTTTTTCTGAATTCTAACCCACTTCTTCAAACTCTTCTCTTCTACTTCCAATAGCTTCTAACTTCACTTTTCTACTTTTACTTTTAACCTTCTTGATGTGCTCTCTAATCCACTCTACTTTTCCGCTTTAACTTACCTTGCTTTTACTATCTGCACTTTTTTCATTACTAAGGGATCGTTACATTTGTTTAATGTTCGAAAAAAAGACATTTTTTATCTGCTTCTTTAGTTCGTCTTTGTCGAGAACTTTAAAAAACAATTTCTTTGTTTGTTTGTTTTTACGCCAAGGACTTTCTATTCTAATGCCATCCCGTTTGAAAGTACGTATTTGAGCAAATCATGTTGCTTATTTTCTATCACATGGTTTATATGATGGTTGCAAATTGTAAACAAAGCAAAAAAACTCAAAAAACTTGCGCATTTGGGTGGTAAAAAATATCATCTTCGAAATTATTATAGAGATTATTAGTTAACAAAACAAATACCTGTGACTAAATGCGAATTAGTGGGTCAATTGCATCAAACTAGTGCAAAATCAAAGGCATACTAAATTTCAATATCTATGCAAAGGTATATATATGTTAGAGCTACTCAAAACTCAAATATGTCTACAAATTTGGCAGTTTTTGCCTGTTGGGGGTCTTTAGAAGTTGAAAGACCTTGAAAAATTTGTCTCGTATGTGACAGAGATGAATTTGCAATATTAAATTAAGGATACGGTAACCCTTTTTGACACACACAGAAGATTTATTTATCCTTCAGATATCTTCCAAAAGGTAAATAAATTCTTTGGTGAAGGGTCTCTTTAAGAGACAAGAGAGGAGTTGAACGTCCTCCACCATACCTTAGTTTAAAGGGGCGATTGTGGAAGTCCCATGAAATGCCACATAGTGATGGTGTCACTTTAAAAAACACCCAGTACGGTCTGTGAACGGTTGGCGCTAGGAAGGGCATCCAGCTGTAAAACAATGCCAAAACTCTTTATTAATGGCCGTAAGAACAGTTGATCAGACAAACTGCGTAAACGGGACTGGAACTCTAAGGAGTGAAGGTGTCGCGCACGGTAGGACAGATGTCAGGTGTGAGCATCGTCAGACCGTCACCCAGCTATCACATCACAAGGTAGATAACACTAGGTTAAGGATGGCTAGTGTAAATGTTGGTACTCTGAGAGGTAGAGCAGGTGAAGTAGTTGAAATGTTAGAACGTAGATCTGTTGATATGTGTTGTGTTCAGGAAGTCAGGTGGAGAGGAGCTTCAGTGAGATTTGTGGAGGAAGGAGGGCAAGGTATAAGCTTTTTTGGATTGGTAATAGTGATGGATATGGAGGAGTTGGCATATTTGTTGCAGAGAAGTGGGTAGAAAAATGTTATGCGTGTTAATAGTCGTATTATAGTGATAAAGTTTTTGATAGGTAATAGGATTGAAACTTTTCTGTCAGTTTATGCTCCACAGTGTGGACTCAGTGAGGAAGATAAAGATAAGTTTTATGATGAGTTGATAGCAGTCACATCAAAGTTTGGAGACACTGAACTTGTCATGGTGGGCGGCGACTTTAATGGTCATGTTGGGAAGGTTATAGAGGTGTGCATGGAGGCTATGGATTTGGGAGCAGAAATAAGGAAGGGAGAGATTGCTTGAGTTTGGAATGGCAACGGACATGGTGGTTTGCAACACATCATTCAGTAAGAGACAGAGTAGGCTGATAACATATGAGTCAGGAGGTTGTAAGACACAGATAGATTACTTCCTGGTTAGAAAGTCAGACAAGAAAGTGGTGAAGGACGTGAAAGTTATATCGGGGGAAGAGTGTGTTTCCCAGCATAGGTTGCTGGTTTGTGATCTTGAAGAGTGTTAAAGAAGCCAAGGGAAAGTACAGGCCCCGTCGTAAAGTCTGGAAGCTGAAGGAAGAGATTGTAGCAAGACAATTTAGTGCAAAGGTTCAGCAGTTAGCCCATATTGGTCAATGTGATAGTGACAATGTTGAAAGTACTTGGACTACTTTGAAGAATTGTCTTCTAGAAGCTTCTGATGATACCTGTGGGTGGACGAAAGGACCAGCTAGACATAGACAGACCCGGTGGTGGAATAATGAGGTTGACCAGTGTATAAAGGAAAAGAGGAAACTTTGGAAAGAGTGGAAGTCAGGTGGTAGTAAAAATATTTACTTAGAAGCTAAGCGTCGTGCTCGTACAGCAGTGTATGAGGCAAAATCAGAAGCAGAGAGAAACAGATTTGCAGATGTGTTAAGAAGGGAAGACCAGCGCAATGAGGTATTCAAGATAGCAAAGCAAATGAAGAAGACTAATCAAGATGTTGTAGGTGAGAAGTGTATACGTAATGATGAAGGTGTTTTGGCTAGCACAGTGGAGGAGAAAAGGGTAGCTTGGAAGAATTATTATCAGAGGTTGCTTAACACTGAGTTTGATTGGGATGAGGATAATTTGTCTGATGATGATGTTGTAGAAGGGTCAGCCATGCAGATCAAGACAGAATGGGTAGTGGAGGCTATTAGGAAATTGAAGATTGGCAAGGCTGCAGGAGTATCAGGTATTGTTGCAGAGATGGTAAAAGCATCTGGATATATTGGAGTTGAACTTATTACAAGTCTTGCTAATCAGATTATAAATGATGGTGCTATTCCGAGTGAGTGGCAGTCGAGTGTAATAGTGAATTGTTTCAAGGGCAAGGGTGATGCATTAGAAAGAGGTAACTATAGAGGTTTGAAGTTGGTTGATCAAGTAATGAAAGTTATTGAAAGAGTGATTGATAAGTTACTTAGAGAAAGAATTGATATAGATAAGATGCAATTTGGTTTTGTTCCAGGGCGTGGCACTACAGATGCAATATTTTTACTCAGACAGCTTCAGGAAAAGTATTTAGGAAAGAGAAAGAATCTCTATTTTGCCTTTGTAGATTTAGAGAAAGCTTTTGATAGAGTGCCACGTAAAGTTATTTGGTGGGCTATGAGAAAATTAGGTGTGGATGAGTGGCTAGTTACGATGGTACAGTCTATGTACAGCAATGCTAGAAGTCGTGTCAGGATTAAAGATTCACTTAGTGATGAATTTAGTGTAAATGTTGGTGTACATCAGGGTTCTGTACTTAGTCCTTTGTTGTTTGTTCTAGTCTTAGAAGCGCTGTCGATGGAGTTCAGAACAGGTTGTCCATGGGAGTTATTGTATGCAGATGATTTGGTTCTCATAGCAGAGTCGATGGAAGAATTAGTTGAAAAGTTTGAGAAGTGGAAGAAAGGACTAGAAGAGAAAGGGCTAAGGGTGAACACAGCAAAGTCTAAAGTCATGATTAGTAGCATTGCAGCCAAGTGTGACCTTGTAGTTGGAAAGTGGCCTTGTGGAGTTTGCAGGAAAGGGGTTGGTAGTAACTCAATTTTTTGTCAGACTTGCAAGCATTGGGTACATAAGAAGTGCAGTAGTATTGGTGGAAGGTTAAGAGCTGACATTCAGTTTGTATGCAAGCGTTGCAAAGGTGAGATTATAGAGAATGAAGTATTTCCAGCTTTAATGATGTACAACAGTGGCTCGTTAGAGATAGTTGAGAACTTCTGTTACTTAGGTGATATGTTGGGCAGTGAAGGGGGTGTTGGAAGAAGTGTTACTTGCAGGATAGGTTCTGCTTGGAAAAAGTTCAGAGAGTTACTTCCTTTGTTGACTAGCAGAGTCTTGTCAATTGAGGTAAAAGGTAGGTTGTATGAGGCCTGTGTAAGAAGTGTTATGTTGTACGGTAGTGAGACATGGGCAGTGAAGCAGGAAGATCTTGACCGTTTAGAAAGGAATGATATGAGAATGGTTAGGTGGATGTGTAACGCCAGTCTGAGAGACAGAAAGAGTTCAGATGAGCTAAGAAGCAGGCTAAGTATCCGTAGAATTAAAGATGTTATCCAGATAAGAAGATTGAATTGGCTGGGGCACTTGGAAAGAATGGAGGAGGATAATTGGGTAAGAAAGTGTAGAGACTTGATAGTTCCTGGGGCAAAGCCCAGAGGCAGACCGAGAAAGACTTGGCAGGAGGTTATAAGGACAGACTTGATACAGAGGAAGTTGAGTTTAGATCTAACACAGTCTAGATCAGATTGGAAGAGGGTCATTAATATACCCCGTCCAACCCATGCTAGCATGGAAAACGGACGTTAAGCCGAGAATGATGATGACGATGACATGAATTTCCAAAAAGGAGAAAAAAAATCTGAGCTAAAAACTACATCATCAACTTTTCCCTCTGAAAACTTTTTTTTCACTAAAATCACAAGTCAAATTGCTCTTATTTAAATCTCTATCCCTTTGCTCAATTTTTTCAAAAATACACTCCATTAAAAAAAATAATGGAAGTTATTGCTTTTCTTTTTTTTGGTGTATTTACAGCCATATTTCGGTAAAAACTCATTTTTAGCATGAGGAAAAGCAAAGTCTCATAGGCCATTATACTGGAATAAGGACACCTGACACATGCCTGACGCGCATGATACACGATGCTGTCATGATAGATAAATCTTTGAGCATCGTGAATGTTATATCGGGATCTTAACGACTTAAATCCAATAAATGAAAACATATAGCAAAATAGATCGAGAAACAGATATTAAATTTTTCAAGGTAATTTGTTATCTGCGTCACATCGTTTAAACTTCAAATGGTTTAAAGAAAAGAAAAACAACTTTTCGCCCTTAAAAATAACTTTGTAAAAATACAAAATGTTGCAGTTGCGTTTGTAAAAAAATAGCACTGGAAAAGTTTTAAAGGTATGTTTCTATTTTTCACAACCCACAATTTAAAATTCGCAAATTTGATTTTGCAAGTTTGCAAAACTCATTTTGAAAAACCTGAATGCTTTATTTTTATTATTTTCTTTGCACATGTTAATGTGAGCACAAAGAGCAAATAATAACAATTGAAGTTTTTCCCAATAAGTATCACCAGATATTGTTATGGAAAATCTATTTTGGCTTTATAATTTTAGTCTGCTCGTGGTCTTCTATTAACTTGATACATAAGTTTACAGATCGTTTCAAAAAACGAATGTGAAGCAATCTAGAAACAATTCTAATTTAGTTTACTTTTAAGCTCAAAAATGATAGAAAGTGAAAGCAAACGGAAAGCAAACAGGAAATGAATGGGAAATGATGTCGAAATTATTTTAAAACGACTCTAGAAACAAAATTTAACACAAAGTGCGAAACAAATTTTGAAATAAATTGTTTTCCTAAAGCAATTAAAAACTATTAAAAACGTAATAAATTTGTATATGTGATGTTATCACTTTCTAAGATCTCATCCGGATTGTTTTTAAACAATCTACAGTGATGTTATCGCTTTCTTCGATTCCGTTTTGATGGTTTTCAAACAATCTACGACAATGTGTTCACTTCCTGTGATACTGTTTTAATGGTATTTAAAATATCTGCAGGGATGTTTTCGCTTTTTACGATCTCTTTTTTATTGTTTTTAAACGATCTACAGCAATGTTATCACTTTCTACGATCTCGTTTTAATGATTTTTAAACAATCTACGGCAATCTTTTTGCTTTTTACGACCTTATTGAACCTTCAATGCTTAGTGTCTTGTCATATGGCAACCTTTTAGAGTAACCTCATTACTATTTATTTAAATCCATCTACAAAAAAAAATTTGGTGCAACATTATAGAGTCCTCGCTTTGAATAAAATGCTTTGATTGAAATTAGAGTAAGGGCTTATTATGCTTAACTTTGATGGCTTTAATTTTGTCAGTTGGCTTAACATTTTTACTGTTAGGCCAGTTGCAGTTTATTCTTCGTTCATGGTAAATCACCGCATTTGTATAATCGGCAAAAATAATGGCGCATTTTGATTCAAAAATATAACAAAAATAAAAATGGCAGAACTTTCAGAAGAACAGCATTTATTACGTTGATTACAAAACTATTTACACACTCACGTATATAATTGCTAAGAAAGCATTGTAGCTTCGTTGTTTTCAGCCTAACCTTGTTCCTATGGTGTCAAGGCATGAGATTTTTAATTCTTCAATTACTCTGTCTACAACGGAGAAGGGTGTTACGACAAGCATATTTTTCCTTGTATTTTTGCGTCACACAGGCAGTTAATATTTTTTTGTTGCGAAGGAAAAAAAATTGTCACGGTAAAAAAATGTTTGGATAAATTTGTTTTCTTGTTTTGAATTATTAAAATAACTAGCTGTCAAGGTGAAAAGATAAAATACTTGAGTGCTCAAAAACCTTTTTTAAGAGTTATGCAGCAAGAATTCTTCTTGTGCTGTTTTGAAAGTTATACAGCAAGAATTATTCCTGTGCTGTTTTGAAAGTTATACAGCAAAAATTATTCTTCTGCTGTTTTAAAAGTTTATATTTGTGTTGTTTTGAAAGTTATACAACAAGTTATACTTGTGCTATTTCGAAATTTATACAGCATAAAAAAACAGGAAAATTATTTTTATAAAAAATTTTAGTGTTCTTTTAATGTTTTTTGCGCAGTCTTATAAGAAAATCTAAATTTAAGTGCAAAATCTTTTTACAGACTATTATTTCGTTGACAATATTTAAAGTTTTTTTGCAGTATTAAGATTATATATTTTATATTCATAACGACAAGCGTATTCTACCTTGTTTTTATTATTATTCCTAAATGGTATCGACTATTTTAGCAAATGTCTTGCAGTATTACATTTTAGCGAGCGTATTTTGAAACATGAACAATTGAGAGTGTTACAACAATAATAATCTGTCCTGTTTTTCACTTGTATTACACTATATTTTAATTTTAGTTATAAATCATATAAAAAATTAAACTTTTGTTTTGTTTAACCAGGTAACTATTTTAGTACAAAAAAAATAATTGCTCCAATTTTCGAAAACAATGAATAATGAGCGCATCGTGCATTTTAGTTTCATCGCAACAAATTACCATGAACGAAGAATCAACTGCAGGTGGCCTTACATTGTTTTAGGAATTGGTGAAAAAGTATGAACATCAAAACAGCTTTTGCTCGAAATAGACCCAGTAGAACATGGATGAATCTTTTCATGAAACAAACAAGGTTGTCGTTAAAAAGCATACATGATCTCTATATCACGAAAGTCGAATACCGTCAATCCTTATCCTTAGGATAGGCGAATTTAAAAGCTAATCCCAACATCAAACCAGAAAACATCTGAAACTGCAATGAAGGTCATTGGCCAAACAAATCAGCAATTGTTTAAACCTTCCTTAAGTGCACGACTGGAAAAATATCCTCACCCTGGCTGTTTTCAACATGTTTGGGGCAGTCTTAGATCCATTAGATTTCAAGAGAAAAACTTCCAATCAACTTGGCGAAGCACCCAGTGTTAAAAAACACATTTAATGCAGTTACACCTAAGGGTTGGATTGATCCAGTCACGTTTGAATACTGATTTAAAACATTTTAACAAACAAAATGCTGAAAGACCAATGCTGTTGCTTTATGATAGACATATGAGCCATATTTCTATAGCAGTAGTTCAATAAGTCCTCAGTGATAATATTAATTTGCTCAAGTTTCCTTTACAAGTCACATATACATTCTCCAGCCTTTACACAAATGTTGCTTCTGGGCACTCAAATGGTTGCTTAACGAGAAGATTAATCAATTGATCTTGCTAAAAATGTTGATAAGACAGAATTTGTAAATTTATTAGCAAAGGTTTGTCACGAGGGAATTATCAGAATAATGTATGGGATTTGAATCAACTGGCATTTGGCCACTAAACCGAAAAAAGTACAACACGTCCCAATTTAATGTCCTAATTGTTCAGCGCTGCAATGAATGGGTTGCTTCAGCAAAACTAGCTCTTGGCTGGGCAAAGTGCAGCAATGGAAAGGACATTCCTGAAGCTATTAAACAGCTTATACCATGCCACAATTTAGAACTAAGACCCACTCTAGTAGAATTCGAAGCTACTGTATATATATAAATCAAAAACTGGCAAAGAAATTGATAGTAGTAGTCTAGTCAAAGAAGCACCTAGCAGTTAACTCCAAACAGGTGATGGAAAGTATTGGGCCATTCAGCGATGCAAACAAAATAAAGATACAGTACCGCCTGCATGTAACTTTACATGTACGCGAGTTTTACGACCTCATGTAACGATCTGATGTCTACATAAAGAACGTTTACATATCTTTTGTTTACACACAAACCTAGGTGCTTTCTATTGTTATCGTCGTGCGCGAGTCATAACAATAAGATTTGATGAATCCTTTTGTTGTCACGTGTAACATGCATGTTATTGTTTAAATGTGTTAAAGATCGCGAAGGCTATTGAAATATAATATTTTAGAAAAAAGAACGAATATAACACTTACTACTTAAAAAAACTAATGCAGCTACTTTTTAAAACTTTTAGTAATATTTCTTTATCATTGAAGCATATTTTTTAACATGCAAAACTTTTAAAAGTTCTTCTTATAAAAAGCAACGTTTAACAACGCAAACGGAAAAACCCTACGTTCGCGATAAGATTTCGAAAACAAATTAAATTTCAATACCGAAGAAAGAAAAATCTAAAAATCTAACTTTTGACGTTCTTACAGATCTAAACACTCATTGTGAGAACATTTTGTTTTTGCGATGCGATCTAAAAAAGCATTTCTATCGCCGTTCTTCGTTCTTAAACTTTTAAAATGCGATCTAAAAAAGCTTTTCTATCGCTGCTTTTCAGTTTAAACTTTTGAAACGCGATCTAAAAAAGCATTTCTATCGCCGCTTTTCGTTCTTAAAATTTTAAAATGCGATCTAAAAAAGGTTTTCTATCGCCGTTCTTCATTCTTAAACTTTTAAAATGCGACCAAAAAAGCTTTTCTATCACCGCTTTTTGTTCTTAAACTTTTAAAATGCGATCTAAAAAAGCTTTTCTATCGCCGCTTTTCGTTCTTAAACTTTTAAAATGCGATCGAAAAAAGCGTTTCTATCGCCGCTTTTCGTTCTTAAACTTTTAAAATGCGATCTAAAAAAGGTTTTCTATCGCCGCTTTTCGTTCTTAAACTTTTAAAATGCGATCTAAAAAAGGTTTTCTATCGCCGTTTTTCGTTCTTAAACTTTTAAAATGCGATCTAAAAAAGGTTTTCTATCGCCGTTCTTCATTCTTAAACTTTTAAAATGCGACCAAAAAAGCTTTTCTATCACCGCTTTTTGTTCTTAAACTTTTAAAATGCGATCTAAAAAAGCTTTTCTATCGCCGCTTTTCGTTCTTAACCTTTTAAAATGCGATCGAAAAAAGCGTTTCTATCGCCGCTTTTCGTTCTTAAACTTTTAAAATGCGATCTAAAAAAGGTTTTCTATCGCCGCTTTTCGTTCTTAAACTTTTAAAATGCGATCTAAAAAATGTTTTCTATCGCCGTTTTTCGTTCTTAAACTTTTAAAATGCGATCTAAAAAAACATTTCTATCGCCGCTTTTTTTTCTTAAACTTTTAAAATGCGATCTAATGAAACTTTTCTATCGCCGTTCTTCGTTCTTAAATTTTTAAAACGCGATCTAAAAAAGCGTTTCTATCGCCGCTTTCGTTCTTAAACTTTTAAAATGCGATCAAAAAAAGCTTTTCTATCGCCGTTCTTCGTTTTTAAATTTTTTAAATGCGATCTAACGAAGCTTTTCCAACGCTGCTTTTCGTTCTTAAATTTTTAATACGTGATCTAAAAAACCATTTCTAACACCGCTTTTTGTTCTTAGGTCGAGCATCTGAACATTAAAACAATGTTTTTATTTCGTTTGTTTCCATTTCCCGGAGGCCAATTGTAATTTTTGTCGACATAAGAAAATTGTTTGCGCGATTTTTTAAGAGTTACGTATATTTTATGTGCGAAATATAACATTTAGCTTTGTGTGAAAAGAAATAAAATTGCACGCACGCTTTCGTAAAACACGAGCATCAGAGAAAACAACATTTATAAATGAATGGTTTAACATGGCCGTTCGTGAGTATAAACAATAGATAAATAAATCTTTGTTAAATTTTATTTTCTTTCGTTGATCTCTTGACGACTACAGCAATTAAATACAACAATGGGACACAAGCAGTTCACATGAGCTAATTAAATTTCGCGAACAAGACATGAACTCTATTGTTTTCAACATGCAAAAATAGCTCATGTATTTAACAATAGGTTAACAATAACAACAAAAGTTCTGACGCTACCGAAAGCTCATGCGAAGGTGATAACTATCGCTTACATGTAAAGTTACACGCAGGCGGTACTGTAAGTTCAACAAAAAAGCTACAACTTGCTGCATAAATATAGCAAAAATGAGAAACAAGAAGTTAAAAGCAAAGAGGATAAGAAAGCGAGAAAGAAAGCGAGGATGAAGAAAGTGAGGGAGAAGAAAGACCCATGTAGCAATAACACAAAATCGAAGCATCTAAGGATTTTGATTACACGTTTAATATCTTGAATTAAAGCTGAAGGTTACTGCAAGGCTCATCTAATGTAGAAGACCTGGAGAATGCTTACTATGTCGTTGTGTAATCAATCTGCGTAGGAAAAGATCAATGTTTGTCAGGAGAGTTATTCGTCAGTGGCATCATGATGTGCAGGAAACTGATCATGCCCTGAGTTTTAAATTTTCAATCTTGGAGAAAAACCCAATTGATGAAATTGACTAAGACATCATCAATCTGTAGTAACTCAATTTTTTGTCAGACTTGCAAGCATTGGGTACATAAGAAGTGCAGTAGTATTAGTGGAAGGTTAAGAGCTGACATTCAGTTTGTATGCAAGCGTTGCAAAGGTGAGATTATAGAGAATGAAGTATTTCCAGCTTTAATGATGTACAACAGTGGCTCGTTAGAGATAGTTGAGAACTTCTGTTACTTAGGTGATATGTTGGGCAGTGAAGGGGGTGTTGGAAGAAGTGTTACTTGCAGGATAGGTTCTGCTTGGAAAAAGTTCAGAGAGTTACTTCCTTTGTTGACTAGCAGAGTCCTGTCAATTGAGGTAAAAGGTAGGTTGTATGAGGCCTGTGTAAGAAGTGTTATGTTGTACGGTAGTGAGACATGGGCAGTGAAGCAGGAAGATCTTGACCGTTTAGAAAGGAATGATATGAGAATGGTTAGGTGGATGTGTAACGCCAGTCTGAGAGACAGAAAGAGTTCAGATGAGCTAAGAAGCAGGCTAAGTCTCCATAGAATTAAAGATGTTATCCAGATAAGAAGATTGAATTGGCTGGGGCACTTGGAAAGAATGGAGGAGGATAATTGGGTAAGAAAGTGTAGAGACTTGATAGTTCCTGGGGCAAAGCCCAGAGGCAGACCGAGAAAGACTTGGCAGGAGGTTATAAGGACAGACTTGATACAGAGGAAGTTGAGTTTAGATCTAACACAGTCTAGATCAGATTGGAAGAGGGTCATTAATATACCCCGTCCAACCCATGCTAGCATGGAAAACGGACGTTAAGCCGAGAATGATGATGATGATGATCATCCTGATTCATCAAGTTACTGCAGGCCCATTAATAGTGTCAAAACTATCAGCAGTGTCGTACTGTTTGAAGCAAAAAGTGGATGTCAACGATTACCAAGCCCATAGAAGATTGTACAATAAATTGGAATTTGCCCATAAATTGAAACTTCAAAAATTCTACAACAACAAGTTTCTTTGTTCGGAAATAAATAACTAATTTTATTTTGTTAATTTATAATACAAAAACGTTTTGAAAAACCAATTCGAGTTATTACTTTATATAATTTACTCCTCTTATTTTGACCCTGTCTCAACCTGCTAAGGGAAACAAAGAGGGCGGGACAAATAAGTACTACAATGCAGATATTTTTTGTAGAAACAACACCTGATGTTTTTACAGTATTGCACCTGGGTCCAATACTTAATAGAACAATTGCAATCAATATGGTCAATACATTATGACAATCATAACATAGGGAGTGTGTTTATGACATTTTTTAACAACAAGTTAACTAAAGAAAATTAATTCAATTTACAGATGAGAAACAAGTACCAACAGTGCCAAAAGATTGTGCAACACTTAAAATGAAAGAATAAAAAACTGCCTTAAATGTTCACTAATGGTTGTGAATTAAGTCCAGGAATAGTCACAAATAGTTGTGTAATTGCTCAAAAAAATGTTAAAGGCCTAATAATTTGCACTGGTGCACTGACTATATTACACAGGAATAGTCACAAATAGTTGTGTAATTGCTCAAAAAAATGTTAAAGGCCTAATAATTTGCACTGGTGCACTGACTATATTACACAGGAATAGTCACAAATAGTTGTGTAATTGCTCAAAAAAATGTTAAAGGCCTAATAATTTGCACTGGTGCACTGACTATATTACACAGGTATCAGCCTAATAATTTGCACTGGTGCACTGACTATATAATAATTTGCACTGGTGCACTGACTATATAATAATTTGCACTGGTGCACTGACTATATTACACAGGTAATAATTTGCACTGGTGCACTGACTATATTACACAGGTAATAATTTGCACTGGTGCACTGACTATATTACACAGGTAATAATTTGCACTGGTGCACTGACTATATTACCCTAATAATTTGCACTGGTGCACTGACTATATTACACAGGTAATAATTTGCACTGGTGCACTGACTATATTACACAGGTAATAATTTGCACTGGTGCACTGACTATATTACACTAATAATTTGCACTGGTGCACTGACTATATTACACTAATAATTTGCACTGGTGCACTGACTATACTACACAGGTAATAATTTGCACTGGTGCACTGACTATATTACACAGGTAATAATTTGCACTGGTGCACTGACTATATTACACAGGTAATAATTTGCACTGGTGCACTGACTATATTACACTAATAATTTGCACTGATGCACTGACTATATTACACTAATAATTTGCACTGGTGCACTGACTATATTACACTAATAATTTGCACTGGTGCACTGACTATATTACACAGGTAATAATTTGCACTGGTGCACTGACTATATTACACAGGTAATAATTTGCACTGGTGCACTGACTATATTACACTAATAATTTGCACTGGTGCACTGACTATATTACACAGGTAATAATTTGCACCGGTGCACTGACTATATTACACTAATAATTTGCACTGGTGCACTGACTATATTACACTAATAATTTGCACTGGTGCACTGACTATATTACACAGGTAATAATTTGCACTGATGCACTGACTATATTACACTAATAATTTGCACTGGTGCACTGACTATATTACACTAATAATTTGCACTGGTGCACTGACTATATTACACAGGTAATAATTTGCACTGGTGCACTGACTATATTACACAGGTAATAATTTGCACTGGTGCACTGACTATATTACACTAATAATTTGCACTGGTGCACTGACTATATTACACAGGTAATAATTTGCACCGGTGCACTGACTATATTACACTAATAATTTGCACTGGTGCACTGACTATATAATAATTCGCACTGGTGCACTGACTATATAATAATTTGCACTGGTGCACTGACTATATAATAATTTGCACTGGTACACTGACTATATTACACTGGTGCACTGACTATATTACACAGCACTGGTGCACTGACTATATTACACAGCACCGGTGCACTGACTATATTACACAGGTATCAGCAACACAACTGCGTTTATTGTGTTTCACCAAATGTAGGGAATTTATTAAAAAAAAATCCAAGTCATTTACTTGCAAAAAAAAGCATTTAAAACATTTTTTTCTTCAACCGGTTAAAATGTTATCCTCTGTAAAGATTTAAAAAATAATAATGTGTTGGAAAAACTCGCATTCGCTGTGCAAAAAGTGCAAAACATAATATTTTAAGAGAAATGATACGTTCTTCTTGTTTCATCCTACTTCTTAATTTATTTTTTTAATTTTTATCTCAAAAACTTGTAATATAAAAAATCTTTTACGTCATAAGATTTTAAATGAATGAATCCAGGAATTAACTTTTTCAACTTCATAACATCCTAATGTACTATTGAAAACAAACATCTCCAATAGCAATTTATCATCAGCCCAGAGGATCTAACCACATTATCATTGTCACCGATACTGAAACCTGTGTAATATTGGGTAGCTCACCAATAAGAAAATTTGTGCATGGTTGGTGGAACATGACATCTTAATAATATATTTGTATATTTATAATTATTCATTGAATACAAAACAAATATATATTATGATGAAACTAAAACATCCACTTAGGCAAAACAACAATGGAAAAGATAATTGTTTTTAGATAGCTTCAGCAACCCATCAACATACAAAAAATGTTTGAGAAATTTGTTTGTTGAGATATTCGGGTCAGTCCTTGCAATTCAGTATTTTAAGCGTCAACTAACACTGCAGCAGTTTCGTAACTCACATCGGCAAAATTTTGCCGATGTAGTTTTTGACTTAACAAAACATGTTAGTAAACTCACTACTTTCGTTAAATGATTTATGCTTCAACACATTTTATAGCAACATATTTATAGCATTCTCACTTTATATAACACCTTGTTCTCTATGTATATAATATATATAATCTTTTAATTTAGCGTATGTTTCCTTTTTGTTCTTACAAGCTTCGCTTACAAATAATTATTTTTTAACTGGAGAAAAGTATGATATTCATAATATATACATAAAAACTATAAAATAATACACAATAAAAAAACATTAGTTTACATGCATAAATAAACAGCACACTGCCTTTTCTGCAATGATTTAATTTAACCACAAGCTACAAACTGTTTTTATTAAGTTAGTTGATGTGCAAAAAATAAGTTAATTGATTTTTCGCTAAGAGCTTTTAATGTTCGTGCATTGTTGTTGTAGGAGGCAACTGTAATATGCTCTAGAAAAACAATTTCTTTTTTGTTGTTGTTCTATTTTTAGCCTCATTTTCGCGTGTACGATCCCACACAAGTCCTACGGACTTCTTATTTGTGATCTTATAGATGCAAATAATTGCCGAAACATGGTTAGCTATAGCGTATACCAACCAAATTCCGTGAACGTCTTCTGTGATTTCACCTTTCTAGGTAACTTTCTCTTTTTACTGACAACAATGGCATAGTTATAGTTTTTTTACTTATTCGATTAAGCGGAAGCGAGCTTCACGGCTCATTTTCTAGAATTATGGCATGATATCATGGGTCTTACGTCCATGATGTACCATATTACCATGTTCACCGGCACCGAAACTTGTGCACTTTACGGAACAGACAGCCCAAACATTGCTGGGGTAGATCACACATTGGAGAATTTTTGCGCGGTGGGGGTATGACATTTTAATCTATCGTTATCTTTGAAATCATTCATTAAATACCAAACAAACCTATATTGTGAAACTAGACAGGCTGGAGAATATTTTTAAGAAAATTTTTTTATTACCACCTGTACTCTCCGTCACAGATTCCCTTTGGTAATTCGCACCACTAAGTTTTCCTAATGTCACGTCTGTTATTTGAGCATCAGAAAAAGGTACATGATGATGTTTCAAGCAGCTACTAGCTCCATCTGAGACAAGTCACCAAGTATTTCAATCATTTTAATCATAAAATAGACTTTAGAAATAATTCCAGTGGATCTCACTTTGGAAAAAACACATCACGGAATTAAGACGCAAATCACGTAAATAGAACGTTTTGATGGTTTCTTTTTCGCTCGGCCCTACGCAAACGCCCGCCTGCATTTTTGCAAAGTTGTTTTACGGAATGGCTTATAGTCAAAACCATGAAGTTATGTGGCGAGCGGAGTTACCAGATCATCGCTAGAGCTGTTTGTTTAAGATAATCACGTAATTAGGACGGTATATACGCTAGACCTTTTAGAATGTTTACATTTTCCACAGTAAGCCCTTCTGGCTCTAACAACTGCGTGGCAGGCAGAAAGATGTGCCAAAGAAAGGTCTTTTCAGCCCATTTCTTTCTACGCAAACATTTTTGAGGCTTTAAACTATTATCGAGTGTAGATCGATAAATTCTGATTGACATATATTTATATATATAAATATATGTCAATCAGAATCAGTCGTAATGATACCTTTGTGCGAAGAAACAGACTAAAAAGGACCTCACTTCACCTAGCGCCCACATCTTTTTGCCTGCAACGCAATTTTTAAAGCCGAAGGAGCTTACCACGGAAAATGTAAACATTCAAAAAGGTCTAGCTATATATTTCAAAAGTATGTGGAATAGAAGTTATAAAGACTGGGGTCCAGATTTCAGAATAGAACCAAGACGTCAATTATTTCTAATTAAGAAGAGGGTGCTGACTTTCCAAAAACGCATGAGGGCAAGCTTGGGCCATTTTTCAAACAACATCCGTTTCATCGTTTGTCTAAAAAATTAGTGGTTATAGCTCTCGTACTCTGTGCGGGAGACCGGGGTTCGATTCCTCTTGACGGCGATTCAACATGGGAGAGTGAATGTTACCATAGCCCCGGGTTAACCCAAGCCATGTGAGGGAAATTGGGAAGATGGCACACTGTGTGGGCCGTTGGATGTTGCCGGGAGTTGTCTAGTAGAGCGCGGGCCCTAATTGGGTCCGCGCGTAGCTCAAAATGAGCATTAAATACTCTAGGACTCTCCATCTAAGCCATGGCCCCTCCTGGAAATAATAGACAGGGTATATCCCTCGATATTTGTGAGGCTAGCCATGTAAAATATGCACATCTATCTATCTATCTATCTAAAAACGATCTCTCTCAAAAATAAATCTAGCTAGCTATGCTGTTTTAGCTAGTTGGTACGTCTCAGTTTATACGTGCTAGCTAGCTAGAAGAGTTATAATAACTAGCTCTAGATATGTATATAGCTAGCTAGGATAGAGTTTATAGAGCGAAGCATAAACAACACACAAACAGTTCGTACCTACCTGACCAGAGTTAAGAAATTGTTTACCCGTTGTTACTACCAAGTTACCGGTTACCGAAAATATATTCTTTCACCGCCATTTTACATTGATTCTCGGCAAGAACTTTAAGTAGTCAGAATATAAGGTATCAAATCTGTTAACTCTTTCTCTCTCAACAACAAAATACGTTGGGTCTTGCGGTCGCGTATCTTTGGTAGGTGGGGAAACCCCCTCAGCAAAAAATTCCAAATTTCCAAAAATAATTTTTTAGCCTGTACCGGGCACACATTTTATCTGAGAATACAATGGCAGTGAGTATTTATTTTTGGCGAAAGTAGATTGATGAAACGCGTGTTTAAGTGCATAGCAACGCCCATAGCAACCATTTTCACCGTTGTTTAAGCTTTCCGACTACTCTATCTGTATTAAACGTCTTTCAATCGATGCACGGCACTGACGATGCTCTTGGCATAACATTTTAATCGTATTTATTTTCGTTACGAAATATTCGTGTGCCGTTCCAGTCTTAACGTTATAACACGTGCAACAACTCCCACCCTTCTCACAAGTCGATTAACCATCAGAGCTGTAACAAGTTGAAGAGAAAGAATGTCAAAATCACGCTCAAGATCACCAAGTCCTGGCGACGCGAATCCTCCGAAGCGTCAAAGAGAGGATAGTTCATCAGCTTTGAACGATTTGAAGAATTTCTTCACTTCCAAATTTCAGCAATTGGAACGAAAGTATATGGAAGACACAAAAGATCTGGTTAAAAAAGCTTAAAAAAGAACCTTCAGCAAGCTTCAAACACAAGGGCAACAGAGTGCAATGCGAATTCAATTCGGACATTAAAAACCAGATAAGTGACGTTATGAAATTTGCCAAAAGAGATACAAAAATTTACAAATCCCTAAAAAAGATTACTAACTCTATAGAAAAAAGAAATAAGTTGATAAAAATTGCTGATAGGTCTCCAGCAGGGTGGAAAACTGTAGATGAATACGTGTCGGACGATCTTGCCTCCGATAGTGAGGACGAAAAAAGAATTAAGGCGGCTGAAACCAGGGCACTAAAGAACACCGAAAATAGTAAAAATAAAAAATATATTTTAAATTCAAATTCCTAGAAACGTTTTTCCTTTTCAGCTAGATACTCCAAGCCTCCAGAAAGGTTCCAAAGCTACCAACCACGTGGATACCAACCAGGTGGATGGCGCGGAGAACAGCAATTCCAACAACACCAAAGACCCCGAGGAGCCTGCTTCGCATGTGAAAGATTTGGCCATTGGAGAAATACTTGAACCAGAAATCCAAAGAACAGCAACAAGCACCATCACCAGACCAGAATCCTACAAAATTTAAAGATAAGTATAATACAAATTTCTTGCAAACCAACAGTGATAAGTTCGAATTTAAAAGTAACCATGACCCCTCGATACCCATAGTTAAATGTAGATTAATGTACAATTCGTAGATAATCGTAGTATGAAACAAAACAGAAGTATAAAACAAGATTTTTCAATGCCTATATCTCCCACGAGAATGCAATCTGGCTGATCTCACGCACGAAACTAAAAATATAAGCATTCGAATTTCAACTTAGTAGAAAGAAGATAGGTCTTGCGATAACGACGCGAAAATACAGCGTTTTTATCTTGGAAATTCTCCATTTACATTGATTATTTAAAAAAGTTGCGAAGTGTATCAACTTGGAAGTGCATTTGCCAGGGGTAAGGTTTTTCTATTTTTTCTAATTTTTTGTGTTTCCACTTCGCAAAAGATAGTATTTTAATATTCAACGACTGTCAAACGCATTTTTGGTTGTTAAATATTTTTTTGGGAGGTCAATTTGTCAAAAATAGGGTATTTTAGCCCGTTTTAACCATGTTTTGATAGCGCATTTGCCAGGGCATTTTTTTTTTAGTTTCCAATATGTTTAGCTAGGTTTTCTACAGAGCTTACGTGCTATATTTATGGAATCATTGACTGTCAGTGAAAAAATGTGAAGTATTTTTAAGAAAATGCACCTCAAAAAAAATAAAAATCAGTTTTTTTGTGTCGTGCACAATATATTTTTGCATGCAAAGTCGTCCTACTGTAAGAAAACCCCCTGTTTTTCGATTTTTTTCTAAAATGGTAGCAAAACATGTCGTTAAATTCTACGCGACGTCCTGAATACAGGAAGAATAAAAATGTTGCCAAACGACGATATTCCATACATTGTAAATCCAATTTCAGTATCCGTAAATAATGACAAAAAACGCCTAATTTTGGATCTCAGACATGTAAACAAGCACGTTTATAAAGATAAAATAAAATTTGACGATTGGAAAGTTATGAAAGATTACCTAAAACCCAACAACTTTCTTTTTAAATTCGATATCACTCAGGGTTATCACCATATCGATATTCACTCTGACTTTCAAAAATATCTTGGTTTTTCTTGGTTCTACGAAGAAAAACTCCGCTACTTTGTATTTCTAGTTCTCCCGTTTGGACTCACATCTGCTCCATTTATTTTTACGAAAGTCATGAGGTGTCTAGTAAAGTTCTGGAGGTTCAATAGCATACAAATAGCAGTTTATCTCGATGATGGATTGGGCGTATCAGATTCTTTATTAAATGCAACACGTCATTCCACGTTTGTTCGTACAACATTAATTAACTGTGGCTTCGTAATAAACAACAGAAAGTCTGTGTGGACTCCTTCGCATAACATCCAATGGTTAGGTATACAAGTCGATCTGCAAAGATGTTGCTTTTCTATTCCCAATGATATAACTACTACATTACTAAATACCGCGTTATTATTGTCCCGCATGGAGTTTAGAAAATAAATAAGGTTATTTTCGGTTGAGCAAAGCGAATTAGAAAATAAGCGCAAGAATATCAAATTAATCCAAGCCACAAGTACTAACAAATTGGACACTACAAAAAGTGAATTCGTCAAAATTAGGAATAGAGGCCAGGTGCAGAGGTGCTACGGAAGTCAAATTGACAGCGTTGGATTTGTGCATTTGCGCGTTACAAGTTGTTCGATCCAAAGTATTGTCTTCAACAAGTTTATTTGTGTTTTTCTCAGGATTACATTTCCTGCGCAGATCTATATTATATTCGCTGTCTCTCATGTGAGCCAATTTAAAACCCAGGGATAATCACAGTACAATGTTAACAGGCGGTCAAGGATTCACGAAATAGCGCTGCAGAAAACTTGTACGACGGTCAATCCACCGCGAAATTTTGCACAGGATAACGACTAGAATACTTTTCTTTAAAACAGGATAATTATCAACTTTTTTGTTATGTCTTTAAATAAGATAAATGAGTGTATTCCCCCTACCTAAACATGAAAAAATGGCGTAGAAGAAGGCGTAGATGGCGTAGAAGAAGGGGCGAGGTGTTGTAACTTGTATTTTGTTACACAAGTAGACAGTCTTGAATTTTTTAGTTTGTTTGTCTTGAAGAAAGAAACTTAAAATTCGACGTGGTATCTACCTATAAATATGTTGAAACTGTTTTTTCGTTAAACGTAAATTTCGCGCAGGTTTGGAAGTCACTTTGCTTTGGTAATGAAACCAATTGTCAAATTGAAGTAGAGCTTCTTGGTATTGGCAGTGAGCGCGATGTGCAACCAAGTCTAGTAGATTAAATTCGGCTAATCAAAAATTATGTTTAATTTAACGTAGATTTAATTAGATTAAGTCTTCGTATCGATAGCATAGATAGTGCATACAACACAAAAATAATAAACTATGTAGGTCATAATCATGGAGGTAGAAATAAATTGATTATTGTTTGGAGGAACATTACCCATTTTAATACTGGAAAGGTGCAACGTGATGCTTTATTGGGTTGTACACTGACCTAGTCCCCAGATCTATTTTCTCTTTCTGATGATATCGGGCTGCCCTAAAATCAGAAGGAGAAAAGTAACTTGAGTCTAGGTTGGGACAACTGAGAAATTAGTTGATTTTCTTAAGTACTTACTCTTTGTCGTTTAAAAAAAGTTATTTCATGTTGCTTGAAAATTTGTAAATAAAAATCAATGTTCAAGCAACTCAGAAACTAGAAAGTTAATTCTCCGCTTGTTGAAGTAAAACTGGATGCAAAAATATCATTTTTCAATTTTTTTCCTTTTATGCATGTTATAACCGCCAGTTTGATTTCATTCAGGAAAGCCTATAACAAGTTATGGAGGGTGGGGCGGGGTGGTCACCCTATAATAACGTTGATGGGTTGACACCTAATACATGAAAAAAGAGGTAAGCTTTTCCACTATCTGAAAAGCGTAAAAAATCCTGGTAATGAGGTTGCAAACACGTAGGTTTCATGAAACATGAAGGAAATTTATTGATGTCTCAATCATTGATGAGGTTGTCTTTTGTGTCTCATCTAAGTTGTCGTTTTTGTTAACACGGAATGGATCATCTGCTGAGATATGACATAATGTATTGCAAGAGTTTATCAAAGGAAGGTTTCTTCACAAGGGTGTCCGCCCCCCTCAATAACTTTTCATAGGGTTGTTCAAATTGAATCAAACTTGGCACACTTATAGTACGTCACAAAAAGGACAAAATGGCGCCAATAAAATTTTGCTTGCGTGACGTCATCAACAGCTTGAAATTTTTTCAAAATGCCACCATCTGCTTAAAATTCAATTACTTTAGTTCTAGAGCGAATTTTTACATTCTGTTTGAAGTTTCTGAAAGCTACATAAAAGTTATTTAACATATTTTCCGGTTTTTACATAGATCGCATAAATAGTTGTCAAAAATTGCCCGAAAATCCGGTGTTTTTCAGATTTTCGGGTAAAATCCGAAAAAATCGGGAAATCGGAATAATCACGTGTCCAAAATATGGAAAATAATTCTTCTTGATGAAACAAAAGTTGTGTTGCAAGTTTCAAGTTCTAAGGATAATCCTAACAAGAGTTATTATATTGTCCCTATTATAAGGGTTTCATAGAGATTTTTATGGGTAGTTTCGAGTAATAGCCAATATCAAACCCTCTGAAAGGCATGGGACCTAAAAATTTGGCATGCAGGTGTCTAATAGATAAATATTGAATCTCAGTAAGTATTATAGCCATGCAGCATAGCGTTAAGAAGTTATTAAAACAAAACCGTCAGGGGGCGGAATCCGCCCCCCCCCGGACCGTTAGAAGGGCGTAATTTTTTAAAAGACTGAAGCTCTGGAGAGATGTGTTGCATACGAGAAAAAAAACGGTTTGTTATATGAATAATTTATTTCATTTCATATTACCCCCCTTTTAGTCGGTTTTTGTCCCCATCGCGCGCGCATATTTTTTTAAAAATACAAATATATAACTTTGAACTACAATAAAAAAAAGACTGTTAAAAACTGTACAAAAAAACTAATGTTTATAAAAATGCTCTCCTCCAAAAGTTTCGAATCGATATCAGAAGACAAGACAGACGAATCATGGGAAGAACATGTTGTCAAGTTTGCTAAACATTCATTCAAATCTCTACACACAAAACTGTTGTCTTTCAACAAATTGCTTTATGTTAAAATATAAATAAAAAACGTTCTTCAGTTTAAGAAAAACAAATTGGTCCTAATTCCAATCCAAATTCTTCGTTAGGATCAGCGACATCGAATACGGCGATATCTGATATCGGCAATCTTTCTGTGATTTTGCTCGTGTATTCGAACACTGTCTTATGCCATTTCCCATCTTTTTTGTTGCATTCATCTGATAATACCTTCAGACGGTTCTTTATATGGCCAGCAGTGTGGATCTCCAGTTCGTCATTGGAAAGCACCTTTATGTATGGTGTTTCGTTTCCGAATGAATCTTTGTGGGCATGTGAGTTGCGACAATGATAGGTAATATTTTGGCGCACCGAGTTACTATTTAATCGCATGTATCGAAGTTGAACTGTGTTGGCTGGATATGTGAACTGAAAAAAAGAACGGTTTTAAGTTTTTTAACTTTGGCTGGATTTTAAAGGGTTCTACAAAACTTTAGCTAAATATTTTTGCCAGTAGTTTAACAAGAATCTGGTTATACCTCTTCATTCATTGCAAGGTCACGTAAGAACCAATTCCACGAATCTTTTCCTTGTGATACCCATTTCTTCTTCTCGAACATACTGGTAGTCGGATAGATACAGGTTTCGCGAGTAGATGTAAAGTCACAATTGACTTGGAAAGAATCGCTCTGACATCCTTGATTTGGATCAATGAAATATTTACCTGGTGAGAAGAATAAATAGATAAATAGAAAAGAAAGCAACTGAAGATTTCATGCACCCTGGGGCTCCAGTAACAAGGATCAAGGAAGTCCACGTCACCATATCGTAATCACACCAGCTTACCACTTTCAATTTCAGGATGGCACATCTTCAGATCGCCACAAGTCTTTGCAGGGAACTGTTCACTTCCATCTGGTCTATCCATTCCTTGTAAGAGTTCTTCTAGTTTCGTCAAATACCCGAATACTGTTCCTTCGTTTTCTTTTGTGACAGTTTTTAAGTCTTTTCCATCACTACTTCTGTAATATCTGTAAGAAAAAAGAATAAAGATTAAAAGTTAATCCGAATACAGTAAAATTGATTTATAACCAAAGTGCTTCGTGCATTTGGATGACGTTGACACAAAATTTAATATACTGTCCATATTTGGTAATAAAATCCTGTCACCTGTATCCTTGATAGGCTGGACCTTTTTCTGTATTTCCACCATACGGCGGTAAAATATTAATGCCACCGACGCCAAAACCACCAGGTGGTCCAGGAGGTCCGGGGGGTCCGGGGGGACCTTGAGGCCCTGGAACACCGTCGTCTGCACTTCTTCCTCTACCTCCATTAGACCCTTTTGCACCAGATAATCCAGCATTGCCAATACCTCCTGGTGGGCCTTCGCGTCCAGCTCTTCCTCGTGGTCCATGGTTACCCTTATTTAAATAAATGAAGGTAGCAGCGTTTTACTAGGTTGTAAATCAGTCATCCACTGAAAGACTTAATGCTATATTTTTGTACTTACAATTGCTCCAAGTCGCCCCTTCTTTCCATCAAACCCAACATCGCCTTGCATTCCAACTGCACCAGGTAATCCAGATGGACCAGACATGCCTCTCCAACCTTTGTCTCCCTTTTCTCCGCTCTTCCTGGTTCTCCTTTATATCCTTTCATTCCCCTATCCCCTAATTGACCTTTGGGTCCTTGAAGTCCATTTGCTCCTTTCTGGCCGTCAGTTCCCTACAAAAAATATATATATATATTAATAATTAACCAACGCTTAAACAACTGAAATAAACAAATTAACAAGATGAAGTTAAAAACATACTGCTACTCCATTTGCACCAGTCTTTCCTTTTGGTCCCCCAGGTCCAGCAATACCAGGCATACCAGTGGTTCCAGGTGACCCTTGGAAACCGTCTACACCTTTTTTTCCTTTGGGTCCTTTTGGACCCTGTGCTCCAGGTACTCCATCTTTTCCCGGTAATCCCTAAGTATTCAAAGTATTACAATGTGACATAACCTTTAATAAGTGCATTTCGAAACAATAAAACTACAACTTACATCTTCTCCCGATTTTCCTGGGACACCAGTCATTCCTGATACTCCTTGTGGACCTGCTGGCCCTTTACGTCCTGCTTTACCAGCTGCACCAGCCAACCCTAGCTCTCCCCTTAGTCCGACTTTACCTTGTGCACCCGGAAATCCAGGCATACCAACTCGACCAGGTGGTCCACGAGTACCTTGTCTTCCTTGTGGTCCCATTGCACCTTGAACACCAGGTACACCATCTTCACCAGAATCGCCATTTCTACCATCCTTTCCTGGCGCCCCTGGTGCACCATTGTCGCCAGGCCTGCCGCTACCTCCTACCTCCCCGGCAGATCCTTTTGGTCCGTCACGTCCGGCGGTGCCTGCTGGTCCAGCTCTGCCTCTATTTCCCTATAAACAAAGACAGTTTATACATATGTAAATGTTGAATTACTAAGAACTTATTGGGAAATACATATTACCACAAACTTACCCGTGGCCCACGTTTTCCAGGCAAACCCGTAATACCAGCTGGACCTTGTCTACCCTAAATAGATATATAAATATTATGCATTGGTTTTTCGTTTAAATAATCAATGTAAAAAATACAAAAACCAATAGTAATAACTATAATAAAAATAATAATAATAATAATAATAATAATAATAATAATAATATCAAACAGCATTAAATAGTAACGTTACTTTTAAATTTAAAACATTGTCTAACAACTTACTGCATCGCCAGTGCGACCGGGACTGCCTGTTGGTCCTTCTTCTCCTAATTCTCCAATTAGTCCACCGATGCCTTGTTCACCAGGAGGTCCATCAGGACCAGCTTCTCCCTTATCTCCTCTTGATCCACGTTCACCTTTAGAACCAGCTCCGCCCTGAAGTCCAATTGGTCCACCTTCTCCTGGAGAGCCATTTGGACCACGGTTTCCCTGAAGACCAGTTTTTCCTCTTTTTCCTGGTAAACCATTAGCACCTGGGCGTCCTCCTTCCCCTTTTGGTCCTGTCTCACCAGGTGGACCTGATAAGCCAGGTAAGCCATCTGGTCCTCTTGGCCCGTCTTTCCCATTGTCTCCAGGTTGTCCCTTGGATCCACGCGTCCCCTAATTAAAAATGGAGAAAAGTTTTTAAAGTCCATACTGAAATTTAAATAACCTTAACTACGGGAATATGTGCTTACTTGAGTTCCTTTTGATCCATCTGGGCCCTTGGCACCAGCATTTCCAGTTGCTCCGGTAGGTCCTGTGGAACCTCTTTGTCCACCAGGGCCAGTAGGCCCTTTTGTACCGGGAATTCCATCTGGCCCTCGTTCTCCACGCTCACCTGCTAGACCTTGTGATCCCTAAATTATCACATATTATCTGTAAAAAGTATAAAATGCGTTGTTCTAAAATTAAACACGATCAAAGACATTATATTATTGATATTGTAGCAACAATTATAAAAAAACCGACGTAGTCTTACCCGTAATCCTGTTTGACCATTTGCCCCAGGAGTCCCTCTCAACCCTTGGTCTCCTGGTTTGCCATCTTCACCACGTTGACCGTTTAAACCAGGCTCTCCATCGCGACCAGGTGAGCCAGCGTCTCCTACAGGACCAGCTGGTCCAACTTTACCATCATCACCTGGGGTCCTGGAGGCCCTCTTTCTCCCGAAGCGCCATCAGAACCAGAGGCACCCTGTTGACCTTGTGCTCCTTTTTGACCCACGTCACCCTTGTAAAGAATAACAGCAAATATAAAAAATGTTTTATTAATAAAGATACTCAAGTATGTATAGAATGTGAGAATACTTACAACATTGCCTTTCTTTCCTGGAACTCCAGATTCTCCATTCCCTCCTGACGGACCTTTAGATCCTTTTGGTCCTTGTAAACCAAGCGCTCCATCCTTACCACGAGCACCTTGCTGGCCAGACGTTCCAGGTCGACCATCTTTACCAGGAGTACCCTAGAATATTTTCATCATTAGAAGGATTTGAAGCTCTGAGATACGAGAAGAATACAAGCGGAAATATGACACGAATTTTCTGAAGAATAATTTTTGAAAATATTCAATAACCAGAAAATAATTTTGGACTAAAAATTAAGAAAATGTTTCTAAATGAAAAAAATATGATATTAGACATGAATTTTGAATCTTCTGTATCAATTATACCATATCCAAGAAAGTAAAATAATCAATTTTGTTTATTGACATGTAATAAGTAAAGAAAGTTATCTTGTTTACAGCAAATTAATGTTTAGGCAAAATAATCATAGTAATAAAGCAAGGCACGAGTATTCCTGTTAACACTTACCCTTACACCTTCCTTTCCAGGCCTTCCAGTTTTACCAGCGGGTCCAGCAGGTCCCTGATCTCCTTGATTGCCAACTTCACCTGGTTCACCTGGTCCGCCTGCAGTTCCTTTTTCACCGGCTTTGCCAATCGCTCCACGATCACCTTGCTGTCCTTTAGCTCCAGTGTTTCCAGGTGTACCAGGGCTCCCTGGGATTCCAGGTGCACCGCGATCTCCAACTGGGCCAGAAGGTCCTGGTGGACCATCTCTCCCTGATTTTCCTCTTCTTCCTGGTCCACCAGCAGTACCGGGTTTACCAGGTGGTCCTGGATCACCTCCTTGACCTTTTTGTCCACCGGGCCCTACATTTCCCTGATCTCCAGGTTCACCACGACCTCCAGTAGGACCAATGCTTCCATCAGGTCCACGAAGACCTTGAAGACCCCTTTGTCCGGGAGATCCTCTTGAACCTTGTGGTCCAGCAGATCCCATGCTTCCTTTTGGACCGGGCTTGCCATCCTTACCACGTGGACCTAATTGGCCGGTTTCCCCCTTAATTCCTGATTGGCCTGTACCACCTCTCTCACCTTGCTCCCCACGCTCACCCCTTGGGCCCACAGCTCCTGTTTCTCCTTTTGCACCATCTTGACCCTTATCTCCTGATGTTCCAGGTAGTCCAGCAAGACCCTGAAATGTTAAATTTATTCAACAGTTTTATATTGTATATCTTAAAAACAAAAACATATAATAATGCAATAAGTTTTTTTACCGGTGGTCCTGGTGGTCCTCTTGACCCTATTGGTCCTTTTGGTCCAGAAACGCCAGTTGGTCCTGTTGGACCAACTGGTCCTTGCAAGCCCCTGGGACCTCTTGGTCCAACTTCTCCACTCAGTCCATTCTCTCCAGCCTCTCCTTTGTCTCCCAGTTCACCAGGAGCTCCTTTTACACCAGTTTCACCGCGATCGCCCTTTACTCCTTTGTATCCTGGAGCGCCATTATTACCTGGTGCACCTGGGTTTCCCTAAAAGCATATAAAGTTAGCTCGTATTAAACTATTGCACAGCTACGACGCTACATATTTACGAAAAAGAAATTAAAAAAAAAATACGTACGTGAGGTCCTCTTTGTCCGACTTCTCCAATTGGTCCTGGGTCACCTCTCTCTCCCTAAAGATAATATAAAGTTAAACTATAGAAAACATTCAACGCGTGCCAATTCAACATACACTATACATAAATTATTTTCAGTGAGAAATGAAATATTTGAATAGTTAGCTACTCACATTTAGCCCATCTCTTCCGAGTTCTCCACCTGATCCTGGCGGTCCAATATCACCCTAAAAAATGTTGCACAAGAAAATTTTAGAAAAATTTTGAAATTAGAGAAGAAAGGAACCCTACGATTGGAGTTAATAAAATAGATTTCTGATTTTGTTCGCACCTTCTATAAGGCTAATTTATTCTGCTATTTGCTTTAACTTAAAGCCTTACTTTTTGCCCGGTTTTTCCTTTTGTCCCAGATTGTCCAGGCTCTCCCCGTTCTCCATAGGGTCCTCTAGGTCCTTCTCTTCCTTTTGGACCCGGTGGACCTGGTGGACCTTCTTCTGGCCGGACACCACCTTCAACAGTGCTACTTCCAGCAGTATTTCCGCGTGCGTGTGGTCCGGGACCCTTTTCATCTCCAATCTAAACCACAAGTCAATTTAAATCCTCTTCAACTGATTATTCATGTGAGGAGTTACAAAGATGTGTCCACGTAAAAATACATACCGGTCCTACAGGTGTCTCGCCACCATCTCCTTTGGG